>JARJCM010000208.1:0-187072 GCA_029233265.1 Mycena alexandri
CGCCCCCATTTCGCCTCGCACGCAGTAAATTCTTTCATTCTCTTCATTCACTCCTTCTCGGCGACGCGGTACGTGCTCATGAATCTAGAGAGTATATTGCTGACTTTCGATGTACAGAATCAGCAAATAACAATCTTGCGGCTCATCCGACCCGCGATCTATCAATAACCCGCTGCGCCGCGCCCACCCGTCGGCGATTGCGCTCCTCGAGCACATTGGCCCAATCGTCCACATTTCCCGCCAAGTAGACGAGTAAGCTCTCGTCGATCAATCAGACCAAGTGTCGTTCTCACTGCAATTCCAGATTCCTCCTGACTCATGTCTATTTTCCCGCGTTTTCGATCCCGCGCCCCGCGGTAGGTGCTCCAAAACTACATACAAGCAAAAAATCCTCCGGCGATCCAGGGATGGGGATCGCGAGGCGGTCTTTCATGATCAACGAGGAAGGCGGCCCTGGAGCAAGCATCTGCCGGCCGGAAAATAATACACGCTCGCTGCACTAGTGCATCCGGTAGAAGGTGGCTGTACACTGATGTTAGCACGAGAACCCGTAGCCACCGTAGACACACACCCACATCCTTCCACCGCGACTCGCGTCGCCGCCGTTCCCGCCGTTTCCCCGCCTTTAGCCGACCAGGCGGAGATCCTCCGGATCTCACGTCTCCATCTGGTGATTGGAGCGAAATTCTACACCACAAACACGACGAGCCGCAACCGTAACCGAAAATGAGACCGAAAAAATTTCATTCCTCGCGAAGCTCTGACCTAGCACCCAGAAAAACCAGGAACACACTGGCACAACCCCCGTACCCACTTCGCTCCGTACAGGGGAGATTTATACCGCGTCCCAGGTCCATAGAAGAACTGTCCGACGACTCGTCCACCCTCTCCAGCATATCCAGCTTGTTCCCAACCCCCAGCACCCCCGGCACCCCTGCTACCTCGCCCGCACCCATCCCGGACGCCGACACCATCCACACCGCACTCCAAAACCTCATCCCGCAAGTCCCCAAGAACGTCCCCGACTCGCTCTTGCTGCGGTTAACCCAGTCAACGCAGAACGCGAGCTTCTCCGACCAGGCGCTGCGCTTGGCGGCGCCCTTTGCGCGCGAGATCTTGAGGTAGGCGAGGCCGAGGAGGAGGACGAAGAGGAGGGGGAGGATGACCGCGGCGGCCTTCTTGCCTGGGGACAGGAGTGGGTGGAGACGCCACCGACCACGGTCATGCCGCCGTTGTTGGGGCCTTGGGTCATGTCCGCGAGGGCGGGGATGCCGGTGGCGGGCGCGGTGTAGGTGGCGGTGAAGACGGGGCCGGCGGGGATGGTGCTGAGGAAGGCCGGGGTGGAGGCGGGGAGGACCATGAGCTGCAGGCTGCAGCTGGCGGTGGCGTTCCACCATTTGGGGAGGAGGGAGACGGTGTAAGCGCCGGCAGCGTAGGGGACGCCGGACCAGGTGTGCATGATGGGCGTGGCGGAGCCGGGGGCGTACAGCAGGATGTCTACGAGCGAGGGTGAGCCCGGGAGGCGCCGAGTCCCACGTCACGTTCAGGGGCGTGAGCGAGTCGACCGTCGAACCCTGGGCGGGCGCAGAGTAGAGGCGCCAGTTGCGCAGTCTGCATTAGTACTGAAAATGAGAAGAGAGGGAAGCATACTCGGGTCAGCGGCACCTGCAGCGCGCTTGGTCTTTGTGGTGCCCGGGTTGTGGCGGAACGCAGCGCCGGCCTTGCCCATCCTGAAGTGTTCGAATCCCATTTCTTCTTGCTTTTTGAGTTAACGACGGGTATGCGGCTCGCTGCTGGCAAGTCGACTGGGGAAGGGGGAGAAAAACTCCAAGTCCGAGGGGGAGGAGGGTACTCGGCGAGGAGAGAGAGTCCAGGAACCGTGAGGTGGCTCGGACGGGAAGGAACGTGGGGGTCAGGCGGGACGACGACGGTCCGCACCTGCTCATGCCGGGAACGGTCGCGGTGCCGTCGGGCGAATGCCGCAAGTGCGGACTAATGGGTCACTACAGCGGCGAGTGCACCACCGCTATCAACCTCCGCCACACCCGTCAACGTCGTCGCGGACGCGGAGCACGGGCGCGAGCGGGACGTGTTCGGCTCTGCTGAATACGACCAGTTCGTCATTGACGAGTTTCTGCGCGGCCAGGGAAAAGCGGAAGGGCCGTCCGCTTGAACGAGTGCGGGATGGCCGAAGGAGGCGGAGGAGTAGGGGTTCCCGAGCGCGAAGAGGAATCGCTCGGGGACGGGTTTTTCTCGCACGCAGCGTGCCCGGGTCGCGGGGAAGGAGTTTCACCGCGGAACGACGTGGCGGTTATCCTAGACGCCAATTTGTACCAGTACTTACGTCGCGACGAATACCTGCAGTAAATCGCGGGCGGGACGGGGAAGGGCAGTCAGCTCATTCCTTCTTCCTCTCGTTACTCGTTCTAGCCGGCGACAGCGTCAAAGGCTTGAGGGTGCGCGAATCCCGCGCGAGGTCGCGTGAGAGGGCGGAGGGTGGCGGCGGACAAGGACGGAGCTGAAGGGTAGAGGTGGTCGTCGTCGTTACAGCGGTGATGCGTAAGCGCCATGCGCGTGATGTCGCGCGTCACGGCGCTAACCGACTCGACAACGAGCAGTCACCACTGGCGGGCTTGCTCGCGAGCTCGACGATCTCTCTCATTGACTGCAACTGCTGCACCACTCTCCTCAACGTCCGCAGCTCAGCAGCCCCTCCAGTTCCCAGTGGGTCGTCCTCAAAGGCTTTTCTTTCGTCTTGTCTGAGGATTCCGGCCTCAGACTTGTCTTCTGTGCGCTCGAGCTGTTCCTCGTTCACGGTCCCAGAAGCACCAAGATGGCCCGCCGTTGCGGCCCCCATGCAGCTCCCCGCGCGCCCCGTATCCGCTCTTGCTCCGACATGTGAGTTTGCGGGCTTAGTTCCTCGCAATGCTGCTGAGCACGACGCTTAGTCGTCGTCTCGGTGACCCGCGCGCGCAGGCCTCGGCGCTCCTCGACGGACCCGATCCCTATGTCGATGACGGCCCCGGATTCGTCTACTCTCACGCGCGGGTTTTGACCTCGGTTTGGAATGACTTCCAGCAGAGTCGAATTTCGAGACAGATGCTGCTTGCAAAGGTGGAAATCAAGGCTGGCCACACAAATAATCTGGAACGGCGTCTGGGGGAATACGACGTGTGTGTGCCGGAGTACACTCTCTTTTGGGACTGCGCTTATTCCACGACTCGGCGAATGCTCTTAGGTGCGTTTTTTTTTTGCGGTAACTAACTTTTTTTTAAGTTCTCATGTTTTGCAGAGCGTTTGGTACACCTGGCGCTGCGACAGCTGGGCGCGAAGTTGAAGCGGTATCGTTGCCACGGATGCGGCAAGCGGCACCGTGAGTATTACGACTTTGTGCGTGCGGGTGGATTCGCAGGGGTGGAGCGGATTATTCGTTACTGGTTGCGGAAGATGGGGGAGACTCGTTCTGTCAGGTATGTTTACATCCTTCTTCCCATCCTCACGCGTTAAACTGAGTCTTCCAGATATGAATTCCTCTGAGATCGGCGCGAACGTCGTCAAAATGTAGTATAGTAATCGTTGTAAATAGATTATATTGGGCTAAAGAAGCACGGAGACTGTACATACAGTGCGTTCTTCAATCACTCCTTCGCCATTCTTCACTGACTCTTTTTTTCCAGTCATGTCATAATGTATATTGAGGTGTCCGTACTTGAAGTGAATAGACAAGCAGCCCAGCAGAACTGATAGTGCTATCCCGGTGGGTGCTTTCCTGGAATTAGAGGGCTTCTCAGACTGAACCTTGCTCGTGCAGGTGGAGGACGGCGATGTAGATCAATCTAGGCAGAAGTAGAGTACAAAAATGTAAGTATCTACCTGAATAATGAAAATCTTCTTTCCCCCTGCGCGCAGCGTTGTCGCCGCCCCAGTGGGATCATCCTCCCAGTAACTACGCCCCGCCATGAGGCTCGGCCCACAAACTGTTTTTGCGCGGACGGTCGGACGTCGGCATGTCTTGCCGGAGACTGATGGTATCGTGGGAACCGGCAAGACATGCCGTCTTTTGACCCATCAAGGTAGCGCTGTTTGGGTCACCGGCGCCTATTTGCTTCTTGCTCCCGCCCAACATGTCCACTCAGCAAATGAACAGCGGGTGGGAGCAAATAGTTATACTGTAGAGTAGACATACCTCCGCTGTACATACCGCATTGTAATAGCTAGAAAGAACGACGAGCCCCTTTCTCTGTGAGTGGAATCCCCGGCCCCACGCCCAAGTACTCAATCCCACCCAGTGGAAAATGGACCTGGACCGGCCGCGTCACGATGACCGTCAACGCAATCGCGCAAACGCTCGCGCATCCTTCATCCGCAATCCCGCAATCCCCTCGAGTTCACCGCCCTGTTCGATACCCAGGGCATTCGCGCGTTCCTGCCCGCTTTCAAGGCGCACCCATATGCACGAGGCTGCGGACTCAGCTTGACGAACCAAAACTCCAAGTACGCAATTTTTCTTCCGCTCGTCCTTGTTCAGCTAACCAAGTTCTTTCATCCAGTCCGGCTCCAAACGGCGACGCCCCTCATGAATGTTAGCATCCGGTCCAAAAGGGGGAAAAGGGGAAACAAATGATTGTTGCTCGGTACAAGACGATCACCACACGAGTGATCTTCAGCCGAGATTGCTCTCTCTCTCTCTCTCTCTTCATGCCACCACAACGCCAGCGAGAGCAGCAGCGCGAGGAGCGACTGGGGCGCATGTACTGCTCCTGGAGCGACTCGGAAGGGGAGGGGCCTATTCGGCGCCCCAACACGCGCTCGTATGTTTTTCTCTGCTCTTTGCCTTTCGTACTGTTGCTGACCCTTGAGGGCTGCAGCAAACCCCAACGAGGCCGACGCACAAGGGGTCCTGAGGCTCAAGCCAGGCGTAAAGAAGAGTATCTGAAGCGCAGTCGGCTGAAGATTGCCGAGCATACTGGTACTTTCAAATCGCCTTTTTCGTAGACACACACTCACAACAAGCTAGAAATTATCACATATCCGGTTCCGTTTCCCGACCACTTTGCGAACGCAAAGGCAAACGCGGCGAATGTCACAAACATGGTGGAGGAACTGTGGCCGATGTCGCCTGCCAACCTCCCCAATGCAACTGATGACGATTCGATGAATCTGTTCATCAAGTCGCAAGAACCGGCTGAGGAGCAGCGGGCTGCGATGGGATCGGGCGGGATCAAAAGGTCACTCAGCGCTAGACTGCCCGCTGCCGAGATTGCGGCGCTGGAGGCGGACGGCGAGCCCGAGTATCTGGCCATACGGTGGGCCGATGCTATCCCTGCCGAGACGCTGAAGATGCTAGTTCGGCTCTGGGACACACTGAGGCTGCTGGGTGTCAAGTTTCCCGAGGCAGAGCATCAGCGGTCAGGCATGCCTGCACTGCACCTCGGCCTGTGGGAGATGTACGGGAAATTAATAAAAATCACCACTGACGCGCGCCAGACAAAGCTGACGAAGCGCGACCTCGCGAAGAGTGCTCCGAAGGAGGAGATCCTTGCCGCCATTGATGACCTTTGTCGTGCTGTAAAGGAACATGTGGTCCCAAGGCTGGAGCAGCTGATGGATCGCGACGTTCCAGGTCATCGACGCGTGCAGGAGCGGTAGGTGCCCCACAAACTGAAATAGGATCCTTACTGATCTTGCCATAGAATTCACGCCCGTGTCTTGCACCAACTCCGCTCGAACAAGGATTTCGCCCTGCGTCCTGATCAAGACTTTGGCGGCTTATTCACTACCATGGCCGTCAAAGAGGGCGGGAGCGAGCGGATCCATATCGATTGGAACGACAACCTTCACAAGTACGCGTTGATCTTTGCTGCTGGCGACTGGGAGGGTGGGGAGTTCTGCATTCCCCAGTTGAGGATACGGATCCCGTTGAGGCCTGGCCAGGTCCTCGCCGTGCGGACACGGCTGCTAGCCCACTGCACTGCGCCGATCACGTCGGGGCGGCGGCTCGTGTTCACATGTTTCACCAACAGTCTGCTATTGGAGCACACATTGGCTGGGAAGGATTATACCGTCCTCTAGATGCATAGGGGACCCGATCCTAAATAAACGTACACAACTTATGCCGTCCAACTAAGCAAAGCAAACCCTTATTGGAGACTATAATTATCTTGATACGCGGAGACGGAGCTGTGTGATTCCTTAATAATATGTTTGGGCCTTTCTCTCTGGCGGATTCCTTTTGATTTCCACAGCTCGATAAATTGCTATTGCCTCCTTCCTAAACAGGATAGAGGCGGTAGTAGTGTTTGTATCTGTGTTCTCAGCATAGCCACCTCGACTGATTCACGTAACTACTTACCTTTGTTCATCTAGATCTCCGTCCCTTGGTTCCTATTCAATCTTCACCCAACCAAATTAAATTCCCGTCAGTTTTGTATCACCTCAGCCGCAACGTCGAACTCGGCGCGCACTCGAGCCTATTCTTCGCCGAGGTAAGCTTTCCACTCCATTCATTTATCGCCTGACTGATCTTCTTCCTAGGGTAAGCACTCCATATAATCACATTATTTTATTAGGCAGGCACCGGGCAGATTTCAATCTGTGCGTGGCGAATAAGACCTGCGCAAGACGAGTTACTCAATCCTGTGCGTTCTTAATCTTGAGTGACGAAACTACCACACCATTTTGAGAGACGCAGTTTTTATTGAAGGTAACGGGGGCAAGATTAAATGTATCGGAGGACTATATACATACCTTGGTCGTAAACATGCGAACAACGACTATACTACAGGCAAAATCACTGGAATACCTACAGTAAGAACGACCGGAAGCGGGGTCCTATGAGAATAAGAGTTTGTGCTTGTCTAGGGTGACACTGGAACATGCAGGAACTCGGGACATGGGAGGTCCGATGGCGACTTGGGAAGCACGAAGCTGCCTTTTCACTTGCTCCAACAATCCGAGCGCCACTGACTAACATCCAATGGACTCGTCGGGTTCGGAAGCAAGTTATTGCTAGGGATGCTTCTGTTTCCCATCACTATCTTGTTCCTCGTCAACTTAGTTACAACCCTGTGTATTTAACTCTCTATTGGTGATCAGCGGTGCTTGATTATAAATAAAGCTACGGGGATCCAAGGAATCTGAATAATTACCTGATCCAGTACATCAGAATCCCAAGGGTAGAATCCCAATGATCAGATGACCTGAAAAATTGCCTTTTCTGGATTGTTTGGCCACCTGATTTGCTTCCAATTTGCGGACCCCGCAAATTCTAAATTTGCGGACCGCGCAAATGACACGCAAATGATAAGCAAATGATAAGCAAATTTTATATTTGCGGGCCCCGCAAATGATAAGCAAATGAAAAGCAAATGCTAAATTTGCTTACAATTTGCGTATAATTTGCGGGCCCCGCAAACGGTAGCGTGCACCCAGTGTCAAGAAGAGTGTCTTCCACCCGCACAAGCTCGGCGAGGAGCAAGAGAGCGACGAGGATTGGTACAAGTTCGACGACGATCAGTCTCAATCTTCCCGAAGGACAAGCTGAATACGACGGAGGCGGTACGTATCCGCTTGCTTCCCCTCTTTCGCCACTAACAAATGCGCAGGGGAGGACTCGTTGGCTTATGTACTTCTGTACAAAACCGCTGGCATGATTCTGGCTGGTACTTACTGTTGCTCCTCGATGTGGTATTAGAGTCTGGTAATGGAGTTCCGTTTCACGGGTTCCCCCGAAGCCGACCTTACAGACCAGCAAAAAGACTCTCAGACCCCGACTGGATAACTAACTCGCTTACTTTGACTTAGCTATGCCGTTGAGACAGAAACGACTTGATGCTTGCCCTAATGGCCTCAGTATCCGTTCACAATCGACGCCCGCATTGCTTCGGAGGATCTCGACGCGCTTCAGCGTCTGGGTGAAATGTTCTTCTCGTTCGTCTCCGCGGCCCACTACCTGTGGTGTTCGTTTGCTGGTCGTCCTCCTTATGCTAACACCTTTAGTTTTAGAGGCGACATTATCGCCGGCCCAAGCACTGCACCGTCCGGAGGTGAACGTTCGTCTCCGTGGCCCACTACGTCGTGCGTCTTATCCTAAAAATTCTTGACCTCTAGTTTCACTGGCGATCTCATCGCCGGCTGAGGCACTTCCATCTTGAGCAGTACAGCGCGCTTCCCGACGCCCTCATCGTGGCGAACGTTCGTCTCCGCGGACCACCACCTATCGCCCTTCCCGCGGTCAGCGTCCGTCTTCTCCCCTCCTCCTACTAACAACTCTTTCTTCTACGCGCGACGGCATCATCACCCGAGCACTTCCACCATCCGTCTCCCTCTTGTTGGTGCCCACTTGCACCTTTCCGCGTCCTGCTAATATATATATATTTCAATTCTGGTTTTACCCACCATTCTACCAGGACCTTGACCTTGACCAGGATGGACGACGAGACTTCAGCGTCCGGGTGAAAAAAAAGAAAAATCGCCGGCTCAAGCACTTGCTACCTTCGCGGACCACCACCTATCGCCCTTCCCCGGTCAGCGTCCCTCTCAGCTTCCCTCCTCCTACTGACAACTCTTCATTCCAGTTCTACGCGCGGCGGTATCAGTCGTTGATGTGCTCGTCTCTCCACCAATTTTCTTTTGGTCTCCACTTCCAAGCGGCATCATCGCCAGCTGAAGCGCTTCCACCATGCGCTGTACGGGGCTACTGCCGACGCCCTCCTTGCGGTCAGCGTCGAGACAAGAATGCTCGTCCCCGCGGCCCACCGTCAGTGTCCGTTTGCGGCTCACCCTTCGGACGCACTTCCCCCAGCGCTACCCCCACGCCCTCCTTGCCGTCAGCGTCCAGATGAGAACGCTCGTCTCCGCGATCCATGAGCTGTCAGTATCCGTCTGCACCTTGTCGCTTCCACAGCGTGCGATTGCCCGTAGCACGCGCGGCGGCACCGAATGTGCCCTGTGGGGTCGGCACACCCTCTTTCCATCCCCGTCGTCCGCGCCTGCGCTGCGGGCCCCGGGCGGATGGGAACTGGCACGGCGCTCCCGCTGTCTTTTTTAAAATTAAAACGACATATATATGTCGGGTACTTAGTCGCCTATACAACGTACATGTACTGTAATTTTGTCAGAAGTTTTAGCGCACTTTTTTGTCGACGTCGTCGCCGACGACGTCGAAGAGTATATACTCCCTCCGAAAGGAAGCCGTGCAGTTACACCAGTTTACTCAAAACGCCGACAAAAGACGCGGCTACTCGGGAGACGTACCGGTGCATCCTTGGGAAGTCCGTAAAAATGTGTGATTTAAATGCGCTCGGTGCAGCGTATGCTCTCCAGTGGGCGGACGCGAGGCGCACGCTGAGCGGGCGATGCGCGGGCGCTGGGCGGGCGCTGGGCGGGCGATGAGCGGGCGCTGGGCGGGTCGCTCAGCGCGCGATCCATGTTTGGAAAGCAAAAAAAGGAACAAAAATAAATGATGTTTGTTTGATGTTTGTTCACTTTTTTTCACCTGTGTTTCCTTTCTCAACATCGTTGCTGTTTGGTCAACCTTCGGACCCCAAACATAAGTTGTTTTTGCGTGGCAAACTGCCCACAAACATCGCCCCGGGTTGTTTATTTTTCGACCCGGGAACATGAACTCTGTTTTCCACCCAGACATGATCAATTTTTGCTTAGAATGTTTGGGCTGTAAAAACTGCTGATGTTTTGCTGCCAAAAAACAAAGGAAACAATTCAATTTCCTTTTCTTTTTTTTCTTACAAACATCCAGTGTGTTTGGTAAGGAAAACCGGAGCGAGAATGTCTAGTTTTTGTCCCACATTTGAGACCCCGGCAAAAACTGGCCGAAACAGAAGACATCTTTGGACGCCATGTTTTTTCCACAAAAAGTCATCGATCCCGGCAGTGCCTGTTTTTGGCCCTCGCTAACGCTCGGGCATCTCGTGGGAGAAAGCATGTGACTTATATCACATGATTTTCACGTGGTGGCAGTGCTCTTCGTGTTTTAAAGTATAGGATTCGGGGAGAGCTTACCTTGGGTTGTTTTAGGGGGGAGTCGACATTTGGCTGCGAAGAGAGTAAGGTGAGTAACAATGAAACAAAATTTAAATTGAGTTGAATGAAGACCAAAGCTTACCTGGGCAGTTCGAACGCGGCGCTGCTGAATTTTGTGGATTTTCGAGTCGAACAGGCCCCGTGAAGCTCCTGCCAAGGGTTGTCCGGAAAATTGGATATTTGAGGGCCAAATTTTCGATTTTCCTTGTCCGAAAATTGGATATTTGAGGACCAAAATCTCAAAACCTTGTCCGCAAATTGGATATTCGAGGGTTGGAAGTTTGGTTGGAAGCCAAAATTTTGGGCCAAATTGTAGGAAAGTTATCACCGGCCTAGTCCTTTATGTTGTGAGTCTGGAAAATGTCACTGTGGCTGAATGGTCTTTCTGTCTTCGTGTCCACTAATCTTGTTTTTCTGTGATCGCTTGTTCGAACCTCTTTTATCCTCTTTTTCTGAGATTTCATAATATCTCACGCTTTTCATTCTCGCACTTCTAAATTCATTGTCTAACAGCAAGAGTTGTCAGGAGATAGAATAGCTACTGCAAGTCCGTTCGAAGGACTGTGCGCCGTATCGCGAGGTTTTTATCGGGCGGACATTGTAGTCGTTGGTAGAACCCTTACTTCCCATGCGGCCTTAAATTGGCTGGCGTTCACGAAGCCCACCGTACAAAAGGAAGTGAAAAAGCTCACGATAAAGCTTCCCAAGCCCAACAGCCAAATAGATACTATTATCCTTATACCGCTGTCCGGGAGCGAAAAATACAATTTAACGCGCGAAAAAAAAATCGATTTTTTAGTCATTCACGTGACCACCCCTGTCCGATTTTGGATATTTGAGGCCCAAAACCTGGAAAAAATTGGATATTTGAGGCCAAAATTCGAGGTTTTGGGCGGACAACCCTTGGCGGGAGCTTCACGGGGCCTAGTCGAACGAATATCAGTCTAGTCTGGGTGAACGAAACGAAGGCAAGGTGAGTAATGCGACGGAGGTTGAAATGAGAGCTATGCTTACCTCGGGAGGGATAGGTTGGGTTGAGTTGCGGCGCGGAAACCCAGTACTGAGAGCAATGCAGATGAGTAAAAGGAAATGAAATTGAACAAATGGAGGGCTCACAATTGTAACCCAAGCCATTGCAAGGCAGGTTGAAGCTGAGTTGGCGTTCAGTTGAACTTGAATCTGAAACTCAAGTTAATATCCTAGAAATAATGAATGTAAATGAACTTTGAAGTAGAACTCACCAACATTGTATGCGATGACACGAATAAATAAAATGAAGACTCGCCGAAAGTTTGGACTTTGGATACGTGATTCGAGTAGTGTTGAGGTTGAAGCCAAGTACCAAAAGAATAATGAATCTATGAAATAATGAAAGGCTAGTTGAACATTTCCATAATCGAGCCAAATTATCGAACCGTACTTACGTTGAACAAAGTTGAGCTGCATTGTGTCCGAGCCCAAGACAATATTGAACCCGGTCGACTTGACCACCTCAGAATCAGATCTACGAACCAATAACAATTTGTTATTGGTGTGGTTAATTAAATTAACCACAACCTATAACACCTCATTAAAGATGAAAGCAACAAGCACCAGGGTACACTCAGGGTTGAACCCGTCCCCGAGATGCCCGAGGTTCAATCCTACTCAATTAATTGAGGGAAGGATAGTACGAGGTACCACGCACCTACTAAACATTAAACGAACCTTTTAAGCACCCATCCAGGGATAATTCTAATCAGCAACCCCGCTTTTGGGGTTGCTGGATAGTGATTTTCCATTCAGCAACCCCCTGCTTATTTTTCATAGCCATGTCATCTAATTTCCTCTGATGGGCACACGCCGAAACGACCGTAGCCGTACCATGGCCTGTATGTAGCTAATTTCTGGAATTCATCATCATCATCATCATCAGTGATGGGATCAGGCCGTTGGACTTGTTCTTTGCTGAAGCCTGAAGTCTGCCCCGTTCTTATCGATTGTGTATTTGAAGAGGCCGTTACATCGCCGCGGGAGGAGTTTCATATTTTTCACTGGAGCATTTCTTGGACCTTTCGTCGGGGAAAGATATATATACATACCAGTGATGGAATCAATTCTACCATCAGCGGCTCGCTGTTAGGTACGCCTCACCCTGGTCGAAAACACGAAGGAAAATCAGGCAATGTGACCTCTGAGTTCTCTAGATGGCCGTTCGCCCTGACCTGAATTGGTTTGATGCCCACAGTTGACCAAATCGTGTGGCCGGGCGAACACCCGACGCGGGCCGTTCGGCCTTGCCCCGGCACGGATGCCTTGAGCGGCCGGATCTTCGCTATCTCGCCAAGCCCTGGGGGTTGCTGAATAGAGGGGGTTGTTGAATAGCAGCAACCCGGGTTGATGTCAGCAACCTAGTTGCTGAATAGAATTATCCCCCATCTAGGCTGGTAAGGAAACTAACTTACTAACTTACTAAAGTTTAGTAATATACCATGTCAACTGAAATCAGAAACAAAACTTTAGGGTTTCGTTCTGATTTCAGCGCAGTTGACACATTAGGGGAAGTCAAAGCGGTCTTGGGAAGCTGATTCTCCACTGATTCTGACTTCGATTCTGGACCGATTCTACTGGCAGAATCGAACGAGA
The DNA here is from genome assembly GCA_029233265.1 of Mycena alexandri. Taxonomy (NCBI): domain Eukaryota; kingdom Fungi; phylum Basidiomycota; class Agaricomycetes; order Agaricales; family Mycenaceae; genus Mycena; species Mycena alexandri. The sequence goes on from JARJCM010000208.1 coordinate 12,667, forward strand.
ATCGGGTTCAGCTTTGACCAACCCATATTTTTTCACCTTGATTCTTGCTCCGATTCTCACTGATTCAAGTTTGTTACTTGATTCTTACTCTATAAGTAGGCTTTGGTGCTATGGTCCAGACTAATGCTAGGTTAATGCATTGAAATTTCCCAGACAATATATGAATAACAGCAATATTTGTGCACTTGCAGTACTACTGTAATCCAGGGCAGGTGGCTGGTGTATGTTGAGAAAACAGCATAATATAACTCAAACTGAGGCTGTGGAAAGCAGGGGACTTTAGGGCAAGCCCGATTCTCGAGCCGATTCTGGACTGATTCTGAACGAGTTCCTCCTCCGGAGGAGGAACACCGATTCTGACCGATTCTGGCACTGATTCTGGCCTCAAAATCGGCCCCAGAATCAGTGTCAGAATCAGTTCCAGAATCGGTCTTCTTGACCGCTTTGACTCCCCCTAGTAAGTTTATTGTCCTTTCCTAATGTCATATAAGTAGTTTCACGCTCTAAGGTGAGGTGACTTGCATTACAATACTTTGCATTTCAAAAATTCATATTCCTTATCTATTTGATATTTGCCTACAGATAAAAGCTTGAGTACCTCCTGTATGAAAACCGCTGGTTTTCTTTCATTTTCGAACCTATTCAAAGGCAAAGAGAGACTAGAACAAGAGAGTACATTCTCCTCGGAATGGTATTCTACACCTATGACGGCCGAAAGCTGGTGGACACCAAGTACTTGAAGACTCAATAAAGAACCTTTACAGGAACTAAGTTCAGTTATAGACCCTACCATTGGGCTCCGGGAGTTGGCTGACCATCAGATTCCTTGAGTGCTAGAGGTGAACAAGAGGAATTACACTTCTTAGTAGCTGAATGTCACAAGCGGCACCTTGTTTCAATATTCAATAGTTGAACTCAGATTACTCCGACCGTAGGGATTATCAGAGGGCTACTGTTGGTCAGCAGACCTACCGTAGCTCTCAGCCTATGTTCGGGTCAAGATTCACCGCAATAGATCAGAAACCATAAAGGCCGTGTTGTCAATCACAACGGGGCCTAGATGGGATATGAAATCACTATGATGTTGCGGCGGCCGGCCTACAGTAGCCGCCCAAAGAAGAAACAGGAATTAAGCTAAAGATAAAAGGCCTACCGTAGCCCTAGCGGTCTACGGTAGGGTTTCTACGGGCAAGAGCGTAGGGAGGCCTATTAACGGTACCTTGTCCTATAGTAGCCCTGAGTTAACAATTGAGAATATCTGTTTACGGCAGCCTGATAGGAACTTCTACCTCTGGTAAAAGCTGCTGATGCCACAAACCACATGGATTGGTGGTGACCAAGGCAATGTGCCTATTAGCCAACCAAGTGAGACAAGAATTAAGCTAAAGACAAAAAGCCTACCGTAGCCCTATTGGTCTACGGTAAGCGCACTAGGAGTCAGGACCTCAAGGACGCAAGCCGCCGAAGCCGTCGAGACTGCGAACGAGCACAACAAGGAGCCGCATGATAAGGGGCAGCGAGCAAGCCACACGCGGGGACCGCTTATCTCAGGAACAGTGTGCGTACCCCGCATACAGCCTTATCCCCCTACTCACACGCTCACCCATTACGCCCTGATGTACGCTTCGTGCGCGCGCGTGGAGCGCTGCTCGGTGGGAAGGAGAATTAGAGGGTGCGTATATACCTTCTCCTCCTCTCTTTTTTCTTCTTTATTGCATCCGCTCCTTCGTCCCAATCGTCTCCGCCCTCCGTACACCCTCGTGTGCGCCCTCCCCGCCCGCGCTGTCGATGTCGACTTGAGTGGATCTGGCGCCAGGTCCCGGCTGCGCAGCTTCAACCGCACTCGGCGCGGATGCCGTGCGTGTCGAGTCCACGCATACGTGCAGAGAGGCAGCATACGCAGACTCGTTCTCGCGCGGGCGGACTCGGCATCGTATCTGCGCGCGCGTCGCGTGCACTGCCATCTCCTCCATCTCCTCTCCTCACGGCGCTTCCCCCTACGCGCACGCATACTGACCTACTCGCCTGCGTAGAAATATGACGATACTCACGCCGCCCTCTCGCAGCGAGCGCTTCGCCCTCGTCGCCTCAACGCCAGCACCCTCGCTGTATCAAGTCTAGACGATTTGGGGGTTAGCAAAAGGTACGTGGCGTATCCTTATCGCTTCTTTGTGTGCTTACCACGTCCACATTGTGCACTAAAGTGCCGCCGCCGTCCGCCAATATCGCTATCTCTACTCCGCTCGCGCCGACACTCTCCGTACGTGCACTTAGAAATGTATCTAAGCTTAATCTTACACACTCAGCATGCCATGCTTCAACGCCGCCGACGCAGGGACACGCAGCGAGGAGTAGGGGATTGAATACTTGCAAGGTGCGTCACCTGCACCCCGTTTCATTTTACCATACTATACCGCCCTCGTTGCCATCGCCTCCTTCTTCACCTCCGCCCCACGCTCTGCCCACCTCGCGTAGTGCTGGCCAAAAATATGATACGGAAGAATATATTTTGAATATATTCAGTAGGATATGAATACAATACGGGCTCAAGCCTCATGACAGAATATGAATACAGCTGAATATGATATGATAAAATATGAATATAATAAAATACGTGTCCTGCATATTCAAATATATTTGAATATGTTGGGAACCAGCGCCCGCTCACCGGCCATCAGAAGCCGTGTTGTGATTGCTCACGGCAACCTCACGGATATTCAGGTAGGCCTTCAAATCAGTAACGGAGGATAGTGGATCACATTCGGATGGATCTTTGGATCAACTTGGGTGTCAAACTTTTCTTCTGAGGCCCATGATGTCCCCTCGTCAAGACTTGAAAGAACTGTTTCCTCATATCATGCCTCGCACCGCTTTAGCCGGTCCCCCCGCAGTACCCGGACTACTGACTCCCTCTATTTTAACAATGCTCTACCCGTGGCAGCCCTGGACTCTGATGATCTGTTGAGTTGGTGGAAGGTTTGCTTCGACCTTGTGTCCTCAGCATTGCACTCATATTGCCGGCAGCAATCAGGGTACCTTGCATTTTGATCCCGGGTGTGAGTATCTCCGTCTATTACAACGGAATGGCTGAAATTGGGGCCGGATGAGATCATAAAGCAACTGGGAAGCAACTGGACTCTATCAAAATTCAGGCGACAAAATATATTTGGATATATTCAAAATATATTCATATTCACTGCAAAAATATGAATATGGTTGACTACGAATACGATACGCGGCCTGATGATGAATATGATATGGATATGAATACGATACAGCAAATCGCGTATCGTATTCGTATTTGGCCAGCACTAACCTCGCGTACACCGCCGCATCTGGTGTACGGTGTGCATGGGGCAAGTGGGACTCGTACGCGTGACCTCTCGTCCCCCACGTCGTCCCCCACCCCGCCCTCGCCTCTCACCCCCCCTTAACCCCCTTCGCTCCTTGTCGCCCCCGTATACTGCCCCATCAGAGTCGAGTGCGCACTCACTCGCACTCGCCGCGGATGCCGTGCCCGTGCGTGTGCGTGTGCGTGTGTGAAGACGGAACGTTCCGTCTTCGCATACGACGATGCGAGTTGTGGTGGGGTGCGCGGGCCGAGCTCCCCTGCGCGCCTGACACGTGCGAGGGGGTAATCCGATTTAATACTAATCCCCGTTCTTGGATTCACTTGGTGCACGTGCGGATGCCGTCGCGCGCCGTCTGCGTCGAGTGCCCCCGCGCCGAATCAACGAGCGCAGCGCGGGTAACCCGGGCGTGGGAACGGCCGCACGCCGACTCGTTCCTGCCCGCACAGTCCTCGGCACCCACGCGCGCGCGGCGCACCCTGCCATCCCGCTCTGCTGTCTCACCCGTCTCGTACCCGTACACGCCGTCATGTCCGTACATATTTTTGAATAAATTTACGTTGCTCAAAACAATACCTGTGGGATTCAGATTTTGGTTAGCGCGAGAAGTGAAGCAGATTAAAGGAGACCTTACCGAGGCTTCGAGAACTTGAAGGGTTTGAAGACCGAGTACTCGGAAGTCGGAATGGTACGTACGTCAATTCAAGCTGTAAAAAAAATCGGCACTTTAGATTTGCAATGAAACGGTGGAGTGCGTACCTCGAATCTAATGGATTCTGCCTTCATCCTCGCAGGGTGGGTCTTTCGGTTCGATGTATTGGCTATAAAAATTCGGGGCAAGTACTTTAATTGGATTTGAATTCGCCCGGGCTCGGGACCTCTCGGGACTTGTAGTTGCAGCTAGAGGAAGGGGAGTAGAATCGATTTTTGGGCTGTCTGAGGAAAGCCAAGGTGAGGTCTGTTTTACGAAATAGAATACATTGAATGAAGAACAAAGTTTTCGGCGGCGCTGCTGAATTGAGCTTGGAAGCTTTCTGAGGCGAATACCAAGCCTGGGTGAACGAAAATGAGGTCAGAAATGCGACGAGTGATTCATGAAATGAGCGGAATGCTTACGAACCGTAGGAGAATTGGTGTTGAGTTTGAGGACTTGCGAGTTGAGTTGTTTGACCTAAGCAAGCTTGTGGTTTGGACCGGTCTCATCAAAGATGAAAGCAACATACCTCGAGTCAAGTACACGGTAAACTCAATTGAACCCATCCCCGAGATGTCCGAGGTGTCAATTCTACTCGGTGAATTGATTAATGACAGGATAATATGAAGTACCACAAACCTATTACCCTTTGAAAGAACCTTTCAAGCACCCATAGAGGTCGGTAAACATGTCAACTGAAATTTGAAAGGGTTTCGGTTCTGATTTCAGCGCAATTGATGTACTAAGTTTTACCGTACTTTCCTGATATGATACAAGTAGTTCCAGATCATGCTTTAAGGTGAGGTGACTGACTTTTGCGTTTCAGATCAATTTCAGATGAACTGAAGGCTAATATTATTCAATAAACTCCAGTTCAGATGTCAGCGACAGTGAAACTGTGAGAAATGAGAATTTCAGTATGTCCGAACTGTAGATTTATTCTTTGCATTTAGAATTACACCTACAACGACCCTAAATTTGCAGGTGTGTTGCAACATTAAAACGAACAATATGCATTGCGGTATCATGTAAGCCACACCTCTTGAACCGAAGCAGGACTTCACTCGGACCAACGTGAGGCAAATTTGGCGGTAGTTTCGGTCAGCCAGACGGTGTTCAAGGTTTGAGATAAATTCAGGCCAAGTTAAACGCTGAGGGAAGAGTCCTGGGTAGTTTTGAACCTCAGTAAACGGATACGCAGCGAGGAAGGGCTCACCTGAACTAAAGTCGAAGCAAACTCTAGCCGTTTGGAGGAAGCAAGTCAGTTGGGGTGAGGTGTGAACGAGCGTTGAAGTGTATTCAATAATCTGTGAACATAAATGAAGGTCAGTAACATGCCAACGGCAAAGATATTCAAACTCACCTCGAGGTAAACTTGGGATAGTATCAATTTAACGATAGTCTCCACGAGAATTTAGGCCAGGCAGAATTCGAAGAGGGTCTGGGAAGAGTGCACGAGGTAAATCTTGGTTGTAATGAAGCCAAAATATAAGTGCACCACGAATTTTGCCACAAAGTTGAGCATGGTCCCCGCGGAAAGGTCACGGCAAGGTCGGCCGGTCAGACGGTGTCGAGGGCTGGAGGATTTAGAGGGCGGTCCAGCAAGGAAGCCGTCCACACTAAGCTTGGTTCAATTCTTGGACATAGGAAAATCAGATTCAAGGACGAGGTGCGACGAATCAATACATACCAGCCAACCAAAGTCCGAGTCTTGAAGTAAAGGTTGAACGGTGTTCCGAGGGCAGCATAATCTGGGACATGGCACCTCGGAGCAGTGTTGAGTGACGAATATTGAATTAAATGTATTGAGGGACTGATGAACCACGCTCAGTAAAATAAATGCGGAACATAATGCACGGACATACCTGGGTTCAAACAGCATGGTGACGCCCTCTTGAGGAGATTGAATGACGTTGAATGAAGCCTGCAACTGAATGCCTTGAACAAGGGTCAGTTTAAAATTTGGTAGCAAAAACACGGCGCGGACTAACCTGGATTCAACTGAGCGTAGATTCGGCCTCCAAAGGACTGCCATAATAGGATAGAATTGCGCACAAGGCACTTGAGAGAGGTGAAGGACAAGTGGACGTACCATATTTGAAAGCTCCTGGTCAACATGGATGAAGGTACGACTGTTCTCGTTCAAAACTGAAGTAATATGAATGTGGGGACGCACATGACCGCCTTTCACCAACCCAGGAAGCAGCCGTTGGGGTAAGTGACCCAAATCCAAGTAGATTTTTAAAAAATTGGTTGAACCAAAATTCAAATCATACTGGCCCGACTAAACTCAAATCGTATTCGATTGAAGTGGAAGTAGACAACCGTTCGAAATTCTGGCCGGCATGTGAATAATAACGTGAGCTCTGACTGGACCGGATTTCGCCGCAACCCAGCCAACATGACGGCGCGTCAAATCAAATGCAGCGCAAGGGTTGACTGGGTTGGAAACGACTTGTATTGAGGATCTGCGAGGAATCGAAAGTCAGTAAGGATGGGAGGAAACAAAATAATAATAATTGAAGGTTGAGCTCGATGAGGTCGAACATGACTTGAGTACGTGAGTTGAATTCAGGTACTGCAGTAAATAGGTCAGTGAACGAACGAATATATCCTTACATCGAAGAAGGTCCATGCACGTTGAGTACTTGAGTGACCGATGTCGAGTTGAATGAAGTCTTGAGGCCACGGTCAGTAAAATCCATTTGCTCCAAACGGGCATAGTGACACCCTCTTGAACGAATTGAACGACGATGAAGCAAGACTTGAACTTAAATAGCTTCGACGAAACTTAGTTTGAAAATTCGGGTGAAAATGATGGCGGAGATACCTGACTGAATTAAATCGAGCATAAATTCGGCCTCCAAGGACTACAACGCAAACAGTAGGGCCGAACTGCAAAAAAATTACAGTACTTGAGTTGAGGAACTCATGCACGCGCCGATAACGAGTCAAAGTTTGGGTTTGACCCGCGAAAAAGGTTCGCGTTAACCGAGATGAAAGGTCGAATGGTTAGCCTTCGAGGACTGAGAATCACTACGGATTTTGAACCAAGCAAAACTCGTTCAACTGGTGATAAGTGAGGACCGTGGAGGAATCCAACCAACACTGGAACCTCGGTCAGTCAAAAAATCGAATGAAACTGATCTGTTAATCCAACTCGGATGGGTCCGAAGCAACGTTTGAAAGGCCAGCAAGGACAAGGCGGGTTGTGATTGAACAAAATTTGCCGGAACTCAGCCAAGTATTTGAATGCAGCGCAGGCGTTGAATGGGTTGGAAATAAATTGTATTGAAAGTCTGTGATAGATTTGAGGATGGAGAATCAAAAAACACTGAAGGACGTACCCAAAAACGTATGTGAAGTACATGGCCAGTAATATAAAGTAGTCACCAAGGGCGCAAAATTCAAGCCAAGGGCCGCTCAAGGGAGGTCTGGGTGAGCGCAGGAGGTCAGTGTCAATGCGATGACGCTGAAGTGTAAGTACACACCATGACATTTGACATTAATTTGAGCACAGTCCCCGCGGAAAGGGTACGGCAAGGTCGACCGGTCAGGCGGCGTTGAAGGTACGAAGCTATTGAAGCTCGGAGAGGTCGATCCAGTCGAGGAAGACGTCCACAGGAAGGGTGGTTAAAGCCCCGGAAACAAATAAAAAGGGCAGATTCAGGAAGGGATGCGGTGAATCGGACACATACATATTATGCTAGGCAGCAAAAGTCCGAGTCTTGAAGTAAAAGTCGAACGGCATTCCGAGGGCAGCATGAGCAGGGACAAGGAACCCCAGAGTAACACCGTGAAGCCCGTTTGCGAGGAAGTCCGAGTCTTGAAGTAAAAGTCGAACGGCATTCCGAGGGCAGCATGAGCAGGGACAAGGAACCCCAGAGTAACACCGTGAAGCCCGTTTGCGAGGAAGAAAGACAAGGCGGCTGGAAGTCGGGTTAATTTCACATAGCGAGTGAAGGGGCTCTTACCCATATATGCCCCGAAGTTGAGAGGATTTCGATGGGGATGTGTTTGAGGGTGCTTGAATCGTGGTTGAGTCCAGTTGAGATTCAATTTGAGACCAAGATGTGGCCGTTGAAGTGGCTGTGAATTTCTGAAGTCGTTGAAGGTTTGAAGCCGTCGAAGCGCCCAAGTAGCCAAGAAAATTGAGGTGAAATTGATGTTCAGTCATCTGTGAAAAATAATGAGCAACCTGATAAAAGGAACGGTGAATTGCGTACCTTACCCCAGTTGAAGTCAAAACCGTGCAGTCGTTAGATCGGAGGGTCCAGAAGAGCTAGTGAAGTCCTAGAAAAGTTGAAGAAGCAAGCAAATGAGTTAAAAGGCAAAGTTGAAGCATCCTCGGTTGAAGAATCACATTGGACAATCCCTACCGGTATCTTGGTTTCGCGAGCCCCAGACCGCCTTGTCTCGTGCGAAATACAGGCTGCTCTGGATGCTGTAGGGGACCATAGACTAAAAGAGCTAAGTATTAACTTATAGGATAATAAATGAACTCACCGCGGAATTGCGAAAGAAGAATAGGTTTGTACAAGGTTTAGAGGTAGATTTCGGTTCAGAGAGGTCTGGAGACTGTCCAAGCACCAGAGAACAGAAAAAGAGGAGGAAAATAGTACATTGAGGTGCATCCGCTGGGACTTGCATACAACTCAGCCCGCAAGTCTATGGTTCATCTAGCGGAGTCTGACGGTTGAGGGTGTCATGGCGAAAGGCGAAGGGAACGAGCGGCCGAAAGGGCCGATAACTTCTCACGCCAAGACCAACGCCGCTCCTCCTCTTCGTCCCTCTTCGTGCCCAATCCCTGCCCAACTTAAGCCCGTGCTGCCCAACTCCTCTGCCTCCCCTTCAAGCCCGTTCTCTCCCACCTTTGCACCGCCGTTACCGCCATCCTCCTCCTTCTTGGTAGCTCCTCCGCGCCGTCTCCCTCAGCGCCCTTCCTGCTCCACGTCGACGTCCGCCGACGGCGACAGTGGCTACCATGGAGCACCCGCTTCTGTCTCCCTCAACCTATACTCAAGTGGAACCTCGAGCAGACGACGAGTACTCCCAACACATACACACGTCGTAGATTCCACTCGGACTCTGCCCACCTTTTTACCCTCCCCCCGCTGCACAACCTCCTGCGTTATAGTGCGCGCGGCGACTCCCCATACGGTACGCCTCTCATTGCCTTACTGATTTTCTTCCTCACACTCACTTGTTTTTTGTCTAGTCTCTTGCGCGTGCACTCACTCAAACGTCTGTACGTGCTTGCATCGCCCCTTTCTTCTTTCTTTACTTACTCGCACTCACAGCACGCTGACGCCGCCAAGAAGCCGCCGACGCCGCCGCGGCTGCGAACGAGCACAACGGGGGCCGGATAGAGCAAGGCACACGCGGCGGGGACCGCTCATCTCAGGAACAAGGTGCGTACACCTGCATAGCGCCTCATCCTCCTACTCACCCACCCCACCTATTACAGCGTCGTCGACATGCGCTACCTGCACGGGCGCGGGGAACGTCAGCCCTGCTAGATGGGAAGGAGATCGTATGTGCATTCTGCTCTCTTTTTTTCTTCTTCGATTTTTTTTTTGCATCGCATCCCCTCCATCGTCCCCATCTCCCTCCTTCGCCGCCCACGCTATCATTCGCCGTCTCCGCCCCCGTGTGCAGCGCCCCACCCGCACCCCGCCCGCGCTGTCGCCGTCGACTGGGGTAGACTTACCAGGTCCCGTCTGCGCTGCCTCAATCGCCCTCGATGCGGGTATATCAGCGCACGCGGACGCTGTGTGGGTCGAGTCGAGTCCCCGCATGCGGAGAAGGTGGCAGCCGACTACTGAGTCCCCGCACCATACCCGGACTCGTTCCCGCGTGGGCGGCCTCGCCATCGCATCTGCGCACCCGTTGGGTCCGCGGTCGTGCTTCCTGAGCTGTGCCCCACTGCCCTCCTAGCGCTCCCCCCGTACGCGCACGCATACTGACCCACTCGCCCGCGCAGAAACATGAGACGCCACCCTCTCACAGCGGTCAAACCCGCTCCAACCTCGTCGCTTCAATGCCAACGCCAACACTTCGCTGGATCAAGCCCAGACCATCCGGGGGTTAGCGTCGGAGAAAGAGAGCACGGGCACGAGGTACGTAGCACCGCCCTTCCGCGTCATTCCCCACTCATTCACTCACTCACCCACACCGATTCGGGGAACGTGAGCGTGAGCGCCGGCGTCCAGGAGGGAGATGAGAGGTGCGTACCTACCTCCCTCTCTTGTCTTTATTTGCACCCCGTCCCCGTCTCCCTCCCTCCCTCGAGCACGCCTTCGCCCCGCATCCCCCTCCGTCCTTTCTCTTGTCGTCTCCGCCCTCGCGTACACCACCGCACACCCGCGCCGTTAAGTCGAGTGCGGACGGCACTAGATTCCGTCTGCCCGTACCTTGTGTGCGCGCCGAGTCCTCGCGGCGCGCTGCACCATCCCATCTAACATCTCCCCTCATTGTCCCCGTATCCCTCGTCCCCATCTGCCTTGTCACCCACCCCACCCCATCCCTCGTCGTCCCCCGCCCTTGTATACGTACACACGCCGCACCCGCGCGCACTGTCGGCACCAATTGCCGTCTGCGCAAACTCGCGCTCGGCGGGGGCGCAGCTACGCATGCACGCCGAGTCGCGCGCGCCGCGCCGCAAGTCCTGCTCGCGTATGGGAGGTGCGCGCGGACGCGGACTCGAACCTGCACTGCGCTGCTCGGCATCGCCGTACCGCACCGCACCTCCTCCTCTCCTCCCACTCACCATCTCCTTCCTTATCTCCACCCTTACCCACCACCCCATCCCTCGTCTCCCCGCCCTCGCACCGCCGCACACTTTCTGCCCACACTCGCACTCAGCGCGGCACGGGTATCTCACTGCGGAATGCGCGTCGATGGAGTCCCCCGGCCCGCGGGCCGAGTGTGCGCACACTTCTGCGTCTGCGCACACTTCGGCGTCTGCGCACGCTGCACGCTGCGGCACATTCACACCCCGCGGCGTCTCCTCCCGAGTTCGTAGGCCTACAGACCCCAGTGTCCGTACGTAGCTTTGAATAAATCTACGTTCGCCAGAAAAATTACCTGTGTGATCTTGATTGTGTAGTATGCAAGATTGCGCGCGGAGTTGAATCGCCGCGTGAATTAAAAGCTTACTAACGTCTCAATTGTTTGAGGACTTGGCGAAAAAAGGCGGGGGGAATGCGATCCAAATCAAGCTGTGAAAAAAATTGGCCAGCTTGAATTCTAGGTACGAGCGGATGCGTACCTCGATTTAATTTTGGCTTCATCCAGAGAAGCCGGCGCCGAGGATGCATTCGTGCCGTGTGGCGTAGACTGACTATAAAAAATTCGAGTGCTAACGTACTTTAATTGGAATTCATTCGGGGAGAGCCTACCTTGTGCGGGTTATTTTATGGGTTTGAGGCGGGGAGTCGACATTTGGCTGCGACGAGAATAAGGTGAGTAAGGATGAAACAAAATTTAAATCGAGTTGAATGAAGACCAAAGTTTACCTGGGCAGTTCGAACGCGGCGCTGCTGAATTTTGTGGATTTTCGAGTCGAACGAATATCAGTCTAGTCTGGGTGAACGAAACGAAAGCAAGCCTGGTAAGTAATGCGGCGGAGATTGAAATGAGAGCTGTGCTTACCTCGGGACTATGGCGGTCAGAGTGCCTCTTTAATAAAAACGGGGTAAACTGTCTGTTTTCACCCTAATTTTGACATACGAAAAGATGATTTTCCGCTGATAAAACAAACTTCTTCCCTGTTGAATCTCAATTGCTTTTTTTCTTCTTCTTGCACGCCCAAAAAAATTAGTTTTTGGTTCACTGAACAAAGAGTTTTTTTGTCCACACCAAAATTTTGAGCTTGAAGTATATATAAAAATGTTTAGACCCACAAAAAAGAAAAAAACTAGAGAAAAAAAGTCCAAAATCAAAATATAGTTTTGTTTTTGTCACCAACCCACAGAAGTTTTCCTGCGCAACCACAAACTTTCGGAGGTAGGTAGGGTCCTAACCCTAGTTTGATGGCTTGATCCAGTGATATTGTGACGAGAAGGCCCAGATTAAGGGCGACTTGTCACAGTATCAGCAGATCAATGCATCAAGCTAGGGTTAGCACCCCTACCTATGTCCGAAGTTTGTGGTTGACTCAGAAAACTCTTACTATGTTTTGACTTTGGACCTTTTTTTTTGTCTTTACTAGATTTTTTTTTTCTTGAGTCTAAACTTTTTTTATCTCAACCTCAAAATTTCAGTGTGAACTGGAAGTCTTTGTTCGATGAACCAGAAACCAAAGTTTTTAGTGTACAAGTTGTTTCACCTCTGGCCAAAAAAGAAACTGAGGTTAACTAGGTAAGAAGTTTGTTTTCATCCAGCAGAAATTCATGTTTTGGTACGTTAAAATTTACTTGAAAACACAATGTTTACCCCTGTTCTATTAAAGGGGCAGTCTGACCGCCATACGGGACGGATAGGTTGGGTTGAGTTGCGGCGCGGAAACCCAGTACTGAGAGCGATGGAGGTGAGTAAAGGGGAACAAAATTGAACGAATGGAGGGCTCACAATTGCGACCCAAGCTATTGCAAGGCAGGTTGAAGCTGAGTTGGCGCTCGATTGAACTTGAATCTGAAGCTCAAGTCAATATCCTGGAAATGATGAATGCAAATCAAATGCAAATGAACTTCGAAGGTATGGCGGTCAGAGTGCCCCTTTAATAAAACCGGGGTAAACTGTCTGTTTTCACCCTAATTTTGACGTATGAAACACTGGTTGAAAGATTCAAGTTTTTTAGTAGAATTTTTGGTGAAAAATGTTGTTTGTTTTTCAGACATTTTTCACTGAAAAAGTAACTGAAAAACTTAAAACATTTTCACCATTTCTTCAGCCCAAGGTGAAAATTTTGAAAAGAAGTTTGAAAGTGGTGAAAAAAGTTTAAATTTTTCACCACTATTTTCAATGAAAAATGTCTGAAAAACAAACAACATTTTTCACCAAAATTTTTACTGAAAAACTTGAATTTCCCAACCAGTGAAAAGATGATTTTCCGCTGATAAAACAAACTTCTTCCCTGTTGAATCTCAATTGCTTTTTTCTTCTTCTTGCACACCCAAAAAATTAGTTTTTGGTTCACTGAACAGAGAGTTTTTTTGTCCACAGCAAAATTTTGAGCTTGAAGTATATATAAAAATATTTAGACCCACAAAAAAAAAAAACTAGAGTAAAAAAGTCCAAAATCAAAATATAGTTTTTTTCCCATCAACCCACAAAAGTTTCCCTGCGCAACCACAAACTTTAGGAGGTAGGCGAACAAAATTCATAAGGTTTCATACCAACTTTTCAGCTCAAATTCACCCAGATTTAGAGCTATAAATGATGGTGAAAAATTCAAAACCTTTTTTACCGCAATTTTCAGTGGGAAAATCCATGAAAAATGGGTGAAAAATGTTGAAAGAAAGGTGATGGAAAACTTGAAACCTGGTTTCACTTTTTTTTAAACAGTTTTCATCTTCTTTTTCACTGTGATTGTTGTTGAGAAATGGGATTGAAAATACAGGTTTTTTTTCACCATCTTTTGCAGGGTATATATAGGTGAAAAAGTTAAAGCAGTTCTCAGACATTTTTTGCCTGGAATGGAGGTGAAAAACTTGAAATCTGAATTTAAGTTTTCCAGTGGAAAATTTGAAACCTCCATTTCAAATTTTCCACCACAAATTCACCAGTTTTTCAGCTGAAAATACTGGTGAAAAACTTGAAACCTGGCTTAAAACTGACATGTTGAATTGAAGAATTACATAAGAAAGGAGGGTGGGAGGTGGAAGAGAGGAGAATCACATGAACTGTTTCACTAGCTTGTGTGCTTTTAGAACTTGTGCTTGGGGGCCACTGCTCCGCATGGCATTACAAGTCTTTGGGCGGCCGCTTCGCGGCCTTACTCTGCTTACAATTGTGGACTTTTTCAACAGACCGAAACGTGACCGAGTTGTCATTCTTAGGTCTGGCACAGAATCCGGGATTTTTTTCTCCTCGGATCCAACTCAAATGGTACTAGGAGGGCACTGAATTTCCTGGATGGGTGTAAGTTAATGGGCTATATCTGAGCAAGTGGCAAGACTGCCCAGTCTCCCCACATCATGGCCACATCCTCCATCGTAACCGTCGTGTCCTATGGCTTGAGTACTGCTGTCTATCCAGCCATTTCCACCTGGGTTGTGAGCTCTGATGGAGGACCCTTGGCGCAAATGGCCAGACAACAACATTATTCAAGGTACACAGCCTAGGCGTGTTGTTCGACTATCATCGGACCTACACATCACTTTGAGGCATTTAATTGGCGGCCCAAGCATCCACCTGATTTTTCTATCCGATATTTAAAGAGAAATTGAAACTTGAAGCGGGCAGTGGACTGGGACACTGAAGAGACTCGTGATTTTCTCGGTCAATGTTGCACTAGGTGAAAACTGGAATAACCTCTGTCCTTTGTCGCAATGTGATTTAATGTTTTATGAACTTAGTATTTCCTCCAGGTGTGCCCCAACTTCCGGTGACACAAAAATTAAGTTTTGAGTACTATAATACACCAGCGGCCTTCATATCATCCATAAGGCTCTCTGGAACCATTCTATGTCCACTATACTTCCGTGCTGCCCACGCAGCCTGGGGTCCAGTTAGCCCTTTCCGGTAAGCATCCATAAATCTCATGGACCTGTTCGCAAATCTGAGAGCCGTTAGTAATAAGTAAGGAGAGCAAAAAATAGAATGCACCGATGCATAGAGGTCAACGGGACAGCATCGCGAGCAGCAAGGGCATTTTTCTCCAGCGCATCCTCCCGGGAAGACTCCGGGTTGAGCCGATACAGGCGCTTGGCATAACCCCAGCATTGCTCGATGAAGTTGAGCTCACAATGGAATTTGGGGATGAAAAGAAGTTAGAATCCTCGCTCCTCGCAGTCCATTTGCAGGCAAGATTTTACGTTTTTCGAAGTCGGGCTGGTTGTAGAGGATTTGACGGCAGCAGCAGTCGAGTGCGGGTGGGGCGCACTTGAAACCAGTGCACTGTGCCAACTTCCCAGTGATGTTGATTCCGCGTTCGGTGAGGATGGTGGTCATCCCCTTGAAGTGGCCAGCAAGCTCGTGTCCATCAGGGAAGTATAGTGGCTGAGGCCGACCATTGAAAGTCGCATCGCCCATGTGAATTTTCTGCTTCACAAATTTCCCGTTCTTCGAATACACCTGTTTACCGTTCTCATCGCGGAGGTTAACTTCGACACCGAATTTATCCGAGGGACCCTTGGTCATGTTCGTTGCAGAAAGCGAACCTTCGAGACATCTCAGATTGGTGGTGCCAAAGTACCCATGAATATATACTCACCTTCGGGACGCTTCAGATGGGTGGAAAGACATGTTCCTCATCTGGATAAAGTTCCTACACAAGATCCATCGCTTTTTTTGCCTGTTCGCACTCTTTATTGGTGAAATAACCATCCTTGTTCTTGCCGGGTTTCATGACGACCCTGGTGTGGCGTTTTCCGTCCGGTGAGCGAAGCCAACCATACTTTGAGGACACAAAATCGGCGATCATCAGAGATGCACCCTCACCCTTTTTATAGGGCTGTGCCGGGGCATCTTTGTGATACCAGGTCCTTCGACGGTGATCGTGAGTGTAGAAGATGCTCTTGTCTTGGAACCAAACAACGACAGGCTTACCCGATGTCTGGATGCGAACCTCGAGGACATTGTCCTTGGTCCAGGTGTCCATCCGTGCCTGGATTTTTGCCCAAGCAGGTAAGAACTTGTTTTGCCTGTAGTCGACGACATCCGGTCGTTCATGACCGTCCTTTTTCAGCGCCGTAAATCTAGCATTAGGACCGTTAGGATGTGGCAATGACTTGAATTATTACATGCCTATAATCGAGTTCCTTCAAGTAGCGCTTGGCCGTGCTAAGACTGATCTTGCGCTCAATTCCGTGTTTGGACATCACTTCTGGTCGCCAGAGATACTGTACAAGCTTCTCTGCAGTAATATCCTTATCAAGTTCTTGGAGATAGATGTTTATGTCGGCCTTAAGATCCTCATCGACGAGGGCTAGGATATTTCGCCGCGTCCAAAAATTCGCGCCGCGGCAGCGCCGCGTCACTTGCTGGTATCGCCGCGGCACAACATAGGATCGCCGCGTCCCCCTAATGATCGCCGCGTCTCTCTCATATGACCGCCGCGTCCTAAATCGTCAGCGCCGCGTGGTGCGCCGCGCTCAACCGGCCACTTCCACCAGCACAACAGATGAGTTCTGTTTACCCTGCAATCAACTCGGTGTCCTCGTGCCGCTGTTCCACTGCTGTCTCTGCTGTTGTGCCGCACTCACTCCACTTTTCAGATTTCTATCCATGCCTTCTTCATCGAGGTTCTCCGTGTTGATCTATCGTAGTACCCCTCACGTAGCTTCTCAGCAGGAGTTGGTCCAATCTTGTGCCATTCGCTTTTGTGCCACCACCGCAAGTCCTACCCCAGCTCCACCAGCACCAGCGCTTCGATGTTTGATTCAACCACCTGAGGTGATATTTCCAAGAAGCTTCGTTCGAAGACTGAGAGTACAAATCCATCGCTCCCCCTTCGGCACCACGCGGCGTAATTTCAATCATAAATCATTGAGTCTCACTCCCTGGAAAGACGAAGTGGTGCGTCCGATATAACGAACAAGTAAATTTGCAACAAATTAACTATCATCCTCGGCCACAACCTTTCCAGGAGGAGCAACCCTGGCTTGTTTTCTGCCCGGAGCCTCGTTTCCGCGGGGGCGAAGTTTTCGAGATGTCGCCTGGCGCTTGAACGCGGGAGTGTCTTCTTCGTCCGCGCTGTCCGGCCTAGGCCGACGCTTGTTTGGTGCCTCCTCGGTGCCGGCTGGGTTATTGATTGAGATGGGGGACCGGCCGTTATCCCGTGTAAGGGGGAATTTGGTGAGAGGATCCCTGGTTTATAAGCAGAATATTGGACCTGTTATAGAGTATATATGGAGTGCTACTTCAACGAAACATCCTTGGGAGGACCAGTATGCAGAATGTCTCTTGCCCGCTGTTGCAACGTGGACTACTGATTGTAGGTAAACCAAGATCCCCCGCCAATTTACACAGGTGTCCGTGTGAGTTTTAAATTGTGCACTGTACACGGTCTTCAATCCTACGCAGGCTCGAAGTTGAGTTCGTTTTTGGTCAATTTACTCGGCTATTTTACTCAATTCAATTCAATTCAATTCATATTCCATGAGAGTGCGCACGGGCCCCTTGGGGCCCATGTAGCATTATCCATATTACAGTGAGATTCAGGAGGTTGGTTTTGGCTAAGGCTTGAGAAATTTCTGACGGCGGTTCGAAGTCCGGCATCTCGGGGATGACTTGAGCTGGCAATTTCTCACCATATTCTAACCCTGGATCGGTTCTGTTCATTGTCACCATGGATTCAGCTCGTTAAAATCGAGTCTGTGGTTGATGCTCAGGAAGAATCAGTCCCAATGCTCAAGTGGGCTGGTAAATGAATGAAATTCGAACAAAGGGGATGCTTGTATACAGAAAAATGAACCTTTTGGCCTCTTTAGATTCTGTGCCATGGCTCACCCTACTTTCTTCTTGCCCTATCTTCGGTATGAGGATCCCTTCATCGAGGTAGCATAAGTATATATTCAGTAAGAGTCAGGATACAATTGATTCATGATCAAGCCTCGTTTCATCTTTAATGGCGACCATAACACCGAGTACTCACCTTTGAATGGTGTTCTCTAAGCCGCAGGTCGTGCCTTTGCCTTGAGGTAAATTGGCATTTCAACCACACCAAACATTTATCCCTTTATTGTAGGTAAAAGAGGCGAACTACTTCATTTCAGACATCTCATGACAGTGCCATTTCAGGAAAACACACGGGACGGGTTTTTGGCCAAAAGGCATCAACACTGCGGGACGGCCGGATTTATGCAAGGTGTGTTAGCAAATCAGAAATCTTAAGACTCTCCGGGGTTGAGTTAGACATTCAGCCGCGTGGATGAGATGTTATATCCATATAAATACAGCGCCAGGGTTGTTCAATGTAGAAACGAAGACTTCTCTGTAAGAATTTATACAGACCCCTTTCCAAACTCCTGGTGTGGCCAACCTGAAAGTGACTTTGTGTTGCGGAATCGATAAATACAGACTCGGAACATTGAAAAAAATGAAAGCCGGAGAGACCGTGATTGATCCCGACGAAGCAGCATTTCCCACGGTTGAACTTGGGCCATCAGTCCGAGGAAGCTAATTGGGATTGGGTTTGAGATGATCGAACCCTCGTTCAATGTGCCCGTGTTGGTAGAATGGCTGAACAACTCGCCAGCCAGGCAGACCGTGTCTGGTAGAGTTTTGGGTAGCCGGAGGAGGCATCGGGTGACAGTCCATACCTGGCCGCGTCGCGCCGCGTGCTAAGCAGGGAGTGTATTACTGTCCAAATCAACTCATCATTATTGAGTGCGAAAGTACTCTGTGTTGATCCTTGCCCCTCGGGATGGGGGCAAGCCCGCAACTCATGTTTTTTTGGCCGCGACAATTTTGCAATTGAACCCACAGGACACTGCACCTTTTCCTTGGTGTAAAAAGGCCCCATTACTCATTCAACACTACCAAATGACATTATCGTAGAAGGCAATGCCATTCCGCATGATTATGGGCTACAGGAAGCCGAGATCTCCGGGGCACGAGCCAATTTATACACAATCCGTCGGCATTTAACATTGAAAACCTTGACACACGGCTGAGTCTAGGGTTTTTGAATGAGAAATTCAAGCAGGTGTATGGTATGTGGTCTTGAATTACATGTTTCCACCAAACTCATTCTCCGCAGCCACTTTACTGTGTATCGTATTCCAACCAGTGGCTGTGCAATCAGCCTTCAAGCGGTCAAAGACTGTTGAAGGTATACAGAGAGAAATGTCGCTCCGTTGGTAAGTCCAGTGTACGAGGTTACAACTCAACACATAATTTAAGAGGGTTCTGTGTCCCTGTAAGGTCTCAAAAGTGAGAACGGCGCGAAATTACTGATGCGGCGCCACCATGCACTTCGCCGCGTCACGCCGCGCGGCGTCGAATCTCAATATTCGTCTTCAAATGTTGGCATGCAGCATGAGGTGAGTTAAATACATACTCTACGTGACTTTGGGGGTTCGCGGCTGTACGGGGGGCGAGAACGGCACCGAGGTACTGGAAGTGACACGGCGCCGCCGTGCACTTCGCCGCGTCGCGCCGCGCACCTTCAAACCTCAATACTTTTGCTCAAATGTTGGCAAGCAGCATTGAATGAGCTAAACACACATTCTAGAAGATTTCTGGGCCTCTGTAAGCGAGAATGGCGCGAAATTACTGACGCGGCGCCGCGTGCACTTCGCCGCGCCGCGCCGCACGGCTTCAAAACCCAGTACTTCCCTTCCAAACGTTAATGGACCGCATTGAGTAAGTCAAATGCACTCTCCAGAGGAGTTCTGGGCCTCTGGGGTCCCCAAGGAGCAAGAACGGCGCTGGAGTACTGACGCGGCGCTGGCACTGCCACATCGCGCACTTCGCCGCGTCAGGCCGCACGGCTTCAAAACCCAACATTACAATTTAAATTGTTGGTTTTAAGAGTCATTTACACTAACCTGTGTTTTCTCTGGGCACTCTCAGAAGTGAAAATCAAAATGGCACCGAAGTACTGGCGCGGCGCTGGCACTGCCACATCGTGCACTTCGCCGCGTCGCGCCGCACGGCTTCAAAACGGAACATCAACATCCAAAATGTTGGCGTGCAGGATCAGGTGAGCTAAACACACCCTTACACAACCTTGTGCGTCTTGGCGCGAACGTAGTAATTGATGCGGCGCTGCCGTGCACTTCGCCGCGTCACGCCGCGCGGCTTCAAAACACAACATCTTCATTCAAAATGCTATTGGCCAGAATCAGGTGAGTTTAATTCGAGGCTCTAAGGTCTCCGGGTTGTTCGAGGAGCGAGAACGGCGATGAAGCACTGACGCGGCGCTGCTGTGCACTTCGCCGCGTTGCGCCGCGCGACTTGGAAAAAAAACATTTTCACTTACAACGTCGGTGAGCAGCGTCAGATGAGTTACATACATATTTCTGGAGAGTTCTGGGTCTCTGGGCTGCCAGAGGGGCGAGAACGGTGCCGAGATACTGGGCATGACCTGGGTATGAGACGGCACCGATGTGCACAACTTGGCGGTATACCATTGACTGCCTTACGAGTTCAGTGGATAAGGTACTGGTATTGAACTCGATTACAGGCTGGTAATGGCGGCGCGGTACTGCTGCGTCTCATATCGCCAGCGCCGCGTCGAGTTCGGTGAGTGCCGCGTTCAAGTTCGGTGAGCGCCGCGGCCGCCGTGGTAGCGCCGCGTCATTTTTCAGACACGCCGCGTCCTACCGATGCTACCGCCGCATACCGCCGCGTGACGCGGCGGTATCGCCGCGTTCAAAAGTGAGGACGCGGCGAAGTTACCATGCACTTCGCCGCGTCCCGCCGCGTACCGCCGCGTCACCGCCGCACCACCGCCGCATCCAAGTTTTCTTTTTTGGCATTAATCTCGAGGTATGTGGACGCATTCACACCAACTCAATGGCCGTTACACACTACTAATCTGTGCGTACACCCTCCGCCATTCTGGTGGAGATATGTCCACTCTAACACGCGATCGGCGCTGTTCAAAATTTTGAACCGCCGCGTCACCGCCGCGGCACCGCCGCATGACCGCCGCGCCAAGTGGGCGCGGCGAAGTATTTTGGCCCATCGACGAGCATGGAAGTATTCCAGTACCCATATGTGTTTAGCGGAAGAATACTTAGAGCGGTCGGCAATAAATTTCCGGACCAAAATACGAAGCTGGCGAGCGCAGTAGGTTCCCTTACCTGGAGGAACTGCAGCTTGAAGAGAGGATGCAGCCCAGAAGCCCTTGGTCTTCGATAATCTGCTGTGTAGAGATTCAGCATAATCTCCATCCGCACTCGGACGAAGGGATCAATGTGCGGGTCGCGAAATCCCCGACGCAACCTGGGAGGTCATCTGGCAGGAGACAGCTGATGCAGTTCAACATATCCCCGCACAGTTCGTTTGTGTTCTTGGCAGCAAGCCCTCCTACTACACTGCCAAGGCATGGTGCTTTTGGTTTGTGTACCTCGCCCCCACCCTCCTTGAGGGACGATTTCCCGATCGCAAATACCACAAACATCTCTGCGAAGTACTTCGCAGATATTATCGAATTTTGCCTGCGGTTCACCGTTACTCACGATGGGATTCATACCCTTCGACTCAAGATTATCAAGTGGTTTCAACAATATGAGGAGTAAGTGCGCCTTTCCCGCCTCTGGTTCCGATGCTTATACTCTCATAGATACTATTATCAGTACGACGAAGCTCGGCTGAGCATTTGCACCCTCACGATCCACGGGCTTCTCCACGTTCCCGATGATTTGTTATTTTGTGGACCCTTGTGTACGACCTGGGAGTTTTTCATGGAGCGCTACTGCGGCGTTCTGCAGGCGGGATTGCGCTCCGAGAGCCTACCCTGGGCGAATCTCAACAACAATATCCTGCGCATGGCTTACCTGGAACAGCTGAGTGTTAGATACGACCTTGAAGACGAGCTTTCCAGTGTGACGCGCTCAAAGGAGACTCAGACCGGCACTGTATACGACGAGTGTAAGTTCTGGTTACTTATCTCTTCGTCCAAACATCTCATTTCAAACTCAGACCCTCAGGCAATTCTCAATGTACCATACAAGCGGAATCACATTCCCAACACAGAAGTTCGCATCCAGATCGCTCGTTACTTTTCGCAGTTCTTGGGTCGCCGCCAAAAGGATCTTTTGTCCTTGTTACCCGAGGTGATGCTGAGCTGGGGTAAACTACGGATTCGCGACGGCGACTCGTTCCGAAGTGCATCTGCCTCCGGCGCTGGCTCAGCCCCCAAACGAGACATGTCCTTTATCCGATTGCGTGGTAATTTTTGTCCGTCGGTTCCAACTGCAACTCAATAATGTGATAGTACGAGATTCAGGTGCGACGAACTCAAAGAGATGAGTGGCAAGTCCAGAGTGCATTTTGGTGTGTGATCTGCCTTGCGCTGCGGTGTTCGGCTTGCTGGCAGGAAAGCACCGTCTGCTTGCTGTTATAACCCCTTGCAGGAACACGAAGGGCCAGGATGCATCGCTCACACGGCGGACAATAGCTTGTCCTTTTCATGTTTGGCGCAGTGTGTCCTTTCGCACGCCTCGACCATGTCCTTTTACTCACTCCGGCCGCTTTGGCGTTTCGGAGTTTCCCGCGGGCACGATGCAGTTACGCGTTTTCGGTGTTTGCTGCGAGATAAATGATCTGAAATGATGTTTTTTGCTCTTGGGCGCAGTTCTTGTTGATTTTTTTTTCGGAAATGGCTGTAGGTCATTGGATGAGCAGAGGGGAGAAGGTTGTGTGGAGGATTGGCGGTAGAACATCAAAAACTGAGCCAGAATATGCCCTGAACACGATCAAATCAGTACTCCGTTTTCCTTAGCAATTCAGTTCCCCTAGAATTTGGCTGGGACGATTAGGTGAGTGTTCTGGTGATTTTCCAATTTTTTTCAGCGCAAAATACGGGGGCGAACACCTGGTTTACTGGTCTGTGACGATGAGTGTGACCTCCCGGAACAGTGCGGCAGGGGCGGCAGGGCCCGCCGGTCACACCCTTGCTGATGTGCGTCCTGCAGCAATCCTCCTGCAAGATTTGTTCATCCAAAAAAATACAGGGAGGTACTTTCTTGACTGAAAGCAATTCACAGACCTAGTTCTACTCCAGTTGGGCCGTTGAAAAAAGCAGAAGAGCCATTTTTTATCCTTCGGGCCTGTTTTCCATCAGATTTTCAGAGTTCTTTCTCAAAGTTTGCTTCTAACCCTATTCAAAATATCAATAGGTTCAATCGCAATCATCTCCGATAATTCTTGGATGAAAACTAAGCCCAGGAGAGAAAAAAAACTCATTTTGAACTTGTTTACTTCTCGGAAATATCCGAACACGCGTGGCTGCATCGTGCCCGCGGGAAACTCCGCAAGGCCA
Organism: Mycena alexandri; assembly: GCA_029233265.1. Classification (NCBI taxonomy): domain Eukaryota; kingdom Fungi; phylum Basidiomycota; class Agaricomycetes; order Agaricales; family Mycenaceae; genus Mycena; species Mycena alexandri. The sequence continues at coordinate 35,810 of JARJCM010000208.1, forward strand.
AAGCGGCCGGGTTTAGTAAAAGGACGTGGGCGAGGCGTGTCAAAGGACAAGCTGTGCCAATTCTGCAAAGGACAAAGGATTGTCCGCCGTGTCAAAATTACCAACCATAGTGGGTTCACATCGTTATTGGTGACGGATCTGCAGTCGGTGGTTGCGGTGGTTGGGAGGATACAAACGAGGGGAAAATGGGCACTAGTGGACCGCACTGGTGGGCTCATTCGGCCCCAATTTATAGAGGCGGACGCAGAGGAAGAAGACCCAGAGGGAGAATAATAGTCATATATTTCCGATGCAGCCTGAATCACTTATTTCTTTTTGGACGGTCAAAATTTGGTGTGTCCCAACAGATTACTCAGGGAGCACTTACGTGATGAGGATGGGTTATGGCAAGTGAGCTAATATTTCCCTTCAACGAGACGTGAAGAATTTACTCCAGAAAGCAATCAACTAATGCTGAACCCAGAGAGGAAAAAAAGCCACAAGCCAAGGCTCCCCAAGGATTGAGGCCCCAACCCGAAAGCAGTCCTCTGTGGTCAGGTACCAGTAAGAACTCCTAGCCGCTTGATCAGATATTTTGGTCAAATTCTTAGATCACGCCGATCAAGCGACTGTTTTTTGGGAGAGAGAAAATAAATATGGTTTCGTATGAAGGCCGACATCGGACAAAAATAAAATGGTCTTGCAATCCGACCAAATCCCGGACAATCCCAACAAATCATCATCAATCATTGACAGTCATTGATGGTCATCGCGAATCCCTGCCAATCCTAAGGATTCCTAAGGATCGTCAAGGACTCCGGCGTTGGCAAAGTCCTTACAAGGTCACTCAATGATACTATGGTTGCACTTGCATCAAAGTCATTGGGAATCCTCAGCGGGACGGCGCCCTATGATCGCATCACTCGGCTCCACTCGGCTCGCCGGCGGTCTACGGCTTGTCTATGGCTCATTTGTTTTTAGGTTGACTCTTGCGCCCTCAAAGTACGGAGTCCGTAATACAAGTTGACTTCGCTTCCCCACTCCTATTTGCCTCTATCAATGTGAACTATGCCGGGTTGACTCGAGGTCTGTCCACGTAGGCTGTATTTGGGCTGACTTGATCCAATGTTCAACTAATGTTTCACTTATTCAGCAACTCGTTCCTTTATTCTTCAGGCAGCTACCAGGCCAAACTCGATTGTTAAGCGAACAGACTCGGAGTAAATACATCGGGTGAGTCTCACTTCAATGTGATGATGGTCCACTTTGACATCGGTTCATTTTCAACTAGTACTGACCTTATTGTGTCGTGAGTTCTTCCTTCCCATCCGCCCGGTCACTTTTCTTCCCTCTTGGGCTTTTACTTACCTCAAACATGCTCAGTATCCAGATATTTACTTCACCTCTTGTCATTCGATCACTGCTAAAGTAAGCTTGGTTTTACTTCGATCTGCTTTCCATCGTATTACGGACTTCTTCACAGAGCACCATTCAGCTCCTATAAAAGTTCAATTCAGCAACATTGCCAAGCTTTCCAGGGCTATCCCAGTGTATTGTGCCCTCTATTCATTCTCGTAGCGTCGGCTTGAATCTGTAGATTGAGTCGCTCCACATACTCCCCGTGTTCTCGACGCTAACAAGTTGGCCTAGGTTTATTCAGCCCATGCCTAACCATCTAGTAGTTGGCTGTAACCAATTCAATCGGAATAATCATGATTCCTCGGTATTGCACACTGCCATCGAGTACCTCTTCGTAGACTCCAACCTTGGTCGACTGTCATCAATATTGTGAATAGCCACTGATTCCAGTCTAATCTTTTCGCCACTTAGTATGATAGCAGGAGTTGTTGCAAGTTTGTCGGTAGGCGAGGTAAGCTCGTCAGATGCCAGATTTTGTGGCATCCTAAACGAGGAACTTCGCCGGATGAGGCAGTTTGCCGCCCATATATCTCAGAAATGGTGGGAATGACCTTTGTTAGAGAATTATATCTAGAAGGCCTGCAATACCGTTTGAATTTGAGTGCCCTCGGGAATTGTATCTGAGTTGAGTTGAACTCAAAGACAGAAAACCCCTCAGCGGCCTTCAAACCTGAATGTCGCCTTGTTGAGTTCCGTCAGGTGTGTCCGCAACTGTTTCATGCGGCGGTGGGGTTCTTGAATCTCAATTCCGTGCATGAAGTGCGGAAGAGGGGTGAGCTTCAGTAATATTAAGAGGCAAAAGAAAGACAGATGTTGATCGAGTTGCCTTCGCAGTCGGAGTTGGGTTGCAAGAGGAGGAAGTTCCGGAGGAAGATACTCAGAGTATTGCCCCCGTTGTATGTATCTACAATATATGCAACTCAGAAATCAGATCCTCAGGGCAATCAAACCTAGCCACCACTCACGGAAGGTCACGGATGCTTGGCGTGCTCTGGCGATGGTAAATAAGTACGTGACATTTGTTAATTCATCAAGCGGGCCTTGGACTCGGGCTTCTCGGGGATGTTGAACCTCGATCTGGGCATCATTCTCAGTATCTCCTCTGGAACTTCAACCCAACTCCGACTGCGAAAGCAACTCACTCAATATTCGGTGTGCGTGGAGACAGTGTTGCACTTAAGGGTTAAGACCTTAAGATCTTAAGGCCTTAACTTAAGACTAAGGGTAGGCCTTAACATCGGGCCAAAAAATATTAAGGTCTTATTAAGGGTTAACGGACGGAGGCCCGATTTGCCCCAAAGCCCGATCAAGAGCACTCACTCAAGTTTTTTTCAATCTGTTCACCCATTGCATCCACAAATTACCGTCCACCATTCCGGTGGTCCGCGCGCACTCGCCGTCCCCGCGCGTGGTTTCCCATGCCCCTCATAAAACTCTTTGGCAGTAAGATTGCCCAGCAATTGGAAACCCGGCTCGTGGTCCGCGGGTAGTTTCGGGGGAGGTGTTGTACATGGAGATCGTTGGAGCGGAGCACAGCGGTGAGGAGCCCGATGCGGGGGCTCGGGAGGCTTCTGGCAATGACTTTGAAGGGTAAAAACCCGCCTCACCCTTTTGGGAATTAAGCCTTAATTACCCCTTAAAAATACACCCTTAATTAACCCTTAATGGCTCTTAAGGCCTTAGCTTCCGGAGGCACCCTTATTAAGACCCTTAAGTACAACACTGCCGGTGGAGATTCTCACGTCAACCCTGAGCTCCGCCTGACCGCCATGCACCAGCGGCAATTATCATGCCCTTCCTCTCTCTTCTGCTGACAGCACAATGAACCGCCTTTCAGTCATAAGTACTCAAGTTGGACAGCAAGTTAAATGTCGAATGAGCACGAAATTATCTCAAGGAGACAAAGGGGACAGCGGATCACAAGTCCGACCAGCGGCAAATGATATCATAAATCAAACTATTACTCAACCAAACACCGATCAAACAACGTCAAAATAATCGAAAAACCCGGTTGCCCCCCATTCGCTGGCCACTGTGTAGCGAACGAGAGGTACGTAGATGAAGGTAGGCACCGCTCAACCAGGTCTGCCTGCCTATGGTCTGCCGATCTCTGTTGAGGCTGCTCGGCAGACCCTCTGCCGCCAGACCCAGGGAACGCATTGAATGTGGTAGTGAAGTTTTGATACAACGGTCATAGGTAGGAATAGTGAAACTCCGTTATTGGACGGGTGATGCATGTGGCAGGCGGTAGGCTTCTGATGAACTTCGAACTCCCCTGATCCTACGAAGCGAAAAAGTATGTGGGAACTCCGATGTGAAAGCTGGACTTCTATGCCCAGAAAGCAGAGGCGGTGTTGCCAGAAATCTTGCCGTGCAACTACCTGACCTGCAGTCCAATGGAGCACGAGACGCGCCGACGTGCTTGGCGCCTCCCCCATAAGCCAACATCGCCGAGATCTCCGAACTCGTTCCCACGCCTGCCCTTTGCTTCCTACGACCACAACCTGCCGCTGCTCCTCCCACTCGCTGCCGCGTCCGATATTCGCGCTCCTGTCGACTCCGACGCCATTCACCGCCCTCTCCTTCCTATTAACCCCCGTATTGCATAGTTGTTCGTCTCAGACTCGGTATCTTCCATTTCACCCCACTACATACATCAGGAAACACCTCCTTTGGGAATCAGGTCGGATTAGCCCAAACTTTGGGGAAATCTGACCAAATTTCCTCTCTTAGGTTCATTTCCTTTCTTTGGAACCTTAAAATAATTTAGGGGTAATTCACCCTCAGTTTCCCCGGATATCGGGCACATTTGACTGACATTCACAGCTTTCGGTCGGTTTTTATTTCATTCTTATTCAGATTATCGGATGAATTCTTTGGCAGAAGAGTTTCAATTTGGATTCAGTAACACTAGAGTACAATAGACTACGAGGTAACACTAGAGTACAATAGACTACGAGATGACCTATAGACTACGAGATAACAGACCGCCTAGGGAATGTAATGGAACAAAAGTATACTCGTAGTCTATGGCGCGCGAGCGGCGACGTCGCGGAGGAGGGGATTGTGGTCGACAAGTGTCTTGGAGGATAATTACAGGGCTTGCAGTGGTTTGGAGGACGAGAATAACTTGAATGCATAATTAGAGTGAGGTCAATGGTGCAGCGTTGGTTTGAAGAGGATGTTCGGTTGAGGTTTGAGATTTGAGGTAGGTGGATGATATGTCATTGTTTTGACGGGGATTTGACCCAGGAACGCGCACTGTAGATGGTTATTTTCCCTCGGAGGGTCCAATTGAAAGCTTTATTTAGATCTCTTGTTAATTGAGGGTTTGCAGCTTGCAGGGAACAACGAGTGCGAGCAGGTTTGCGACGAATGCACTGGTGTGAGACCTTGATAAGAAGGCGTGCGAAGACTTCGGTGAGAAGGCGAGGCGTGAGACGGGGAGTTTGGGCCACTTTCGATGGTGAAGTATGCAACAACGAGGAAGGTGGGAGGAAGTGAACGTGTCGAGGAGTTTATGCTTGCGGGGAACTGCACGACTCGGAGCGGGTTTTGTTTTTGGCAGTTGTGCGACGGCGTGTGACCATTTTCTTTGAAGGCGTGTGAGTACACGGCGAGTTTTGACCGTGTCGACGGTGGTTTGCGATAAGTTACAGCCATTTGCGGAACTTAGGGCGCGGGTCCTTTTTTTTTTTTTTTTCACACTTTTCAACGAGAATGGTAATTTTGAGCGCAATTCTTGTCCGTTTGCCTCGAAAATATGCTCATTGTGTCCGCAATGAAAATGCGGAGGGCACCATGGTCTTCGTTTTCCCTGATGCGATCATAATTGCCTTATTGGGAAAATGTCGCCCTTTTTGTACCAGGTTTGACATCGCGAAGAAAGGTGGGGGCTTGCACACCGTTGATGGGCTTATCAAAAACAAGGTATCTTTCAATCCTTCCCCGCGTACTCTGTCCTCATTCTACTTCCTAGGACAATGACTCCTGGGTGGGCAACACGGGGACCGGTGATTCGAAGGTCTGGGTGACGTTTGAGGATGGGAAACCCCCAATTTTGTGCCGTCGTTCTCGTCTCGGGTGCAAAGGTATGTGAATAACCCTCTGCAATGAGTATTGCATTTTATGTCCTCGCACTCATTGTTCATCCCCGTAACATTGCCCACAATCATCCCATGCCATTGTTGAAGAAGGCCTCACTCGAAGCTAAAGAGTCGTATCACCAATATATCCAGGCTGTTGGTTGTGTTGGTGCGACAGTCTCAAAGGTCAATAACGGTACAGGAGCATTTTCATTGATTGCACGCAATATTTATTCGATTTTTATACAGCACCCTCCACCCAACTCCTGCTCGACGGCAAAAAACCTGGAGAGTTTGCACCTGCTCTGCACTCGAACCAGATCAAGCGTAAGCTGGTGCGCGAGGCGAAAATGGAGGCATATCTGGCGGGTCTCGACGTTGCCAGTATGTAGGCTCAGGAATCTATTGCGATATTTTTACCACTCACTCTTCCATACCAGGTGCTTTCCAGCTATTCTGGGACGACCTGAAGAAGCCCATCGATGAGCGCTACATTCAACGTCTCGTCACGATGCCCGACGGCGGAGTCATCATCCTCACCTGTCTCGCGGTCTTAATGAAGCTGCTGGATGACATGGGAGTAACTGCTTTTGAGACCGACACCACCTTCAAGCGCGTAGAGGGCAAGATTAATGAATGGGAGGTTGTACTTTTCTTAATGGCCCTCCAGCGCGGGCAGAATTCATGTTGCCGTCACAATTGCCCGTGCATATATTAACGGCGCGAGCACCGATTTTTTTGAGCGTCTCTACAACGAATTCCGGTCCCTCAAAATGGACTTGACTGGAGAACCCGTGGTGTTAAAGCGTTTCGTTGAGGGCGGCAACCTTTTAGCGATGAATTCCGACATGGAAGGCGCTCAGGTGGGTGCCCTACAATCTTGTTGCCGCTGATCTCACCACTTTTTAGGTACTGGGAGCTACATGTTCGTTCATGAAGACCAACAATCCGGACTACAGTGGGATTAGCAGTGATACTCTGGCGGAAGAGGTCGCACCAGAGATTACAAAGCTCTGTACAACCCACGCAAAGCGGTAAGCTTTACCTTCTGTGGTCGTTTTTTCTTAATTACCTACATATCTCAGTGCCGTTCTCAACTTCCGGTCACTCGTATCTGAACCGGATTACTAATGTCTGATGAATTTTACATACATTGAGTCGGAAGAGGAATTGAACGAGTTTTCTGTGTCCGTTCGTGGCCTCGGTGTCAAGAAAATTCAAGGTAAGTTCCGGCCAATCTCCCCGAGTATTGAATTTACCTCTCCACTACAGATTGGTGGGATCATAAGGCAATGAGCACGTGGCTCCTTCCCTGCCTCGTCAAGTCCCAGTCCCCCATGAGCACTGAAGACTGGGATAACACCCCAGCAACCACTAACACCGGTGAAGCCCAGCACCACTGGACAAACACGTGTACAGGGATAAAACTTTCACTCGTGGAAGCGATTGAAAGGTCTGCATTTATTTAGCTGATGTGGTGCCGCACTTACTATCTTCTTCCAGTGCTCGCAAGGTGGATGAAGGTGTGGTGTGCGAGATCAAGCTGTCCCGTAACTCTGGAATCCTCGTGAACGATCACAACGAATCTTACCATCACCGGGCCTGGAACTCGACACGCCAATCCACCACCATGCACAAGTCCCATGAATCTCGGGAACACGCAGATGAGCAAGCCCAACTTCAGGCGGAGATTGATGCTGAGAAAGCGGCAGGAAGTCTTGTTTCAGAAATTCAAGGGTAGCTAGCCGAGAAGTGTGGTGTTTGTTTAGTTGGGATAGTTGTGGCCATAATTCAATTCTCGTTGTGCTAGGAATCCAAACCAGTGGTCGCATACTACAGCTCGGACCCAAACCCACTGAGGAAGACGCGCTTAGTCTTAGTGAAGTATAAGTAGGGGATTTGGTGTTGTGTTAGGTTTTGTGTGTGGTGTGTTAGTGTTCAGCTAGCCCACATTCAGAGCTTAGTTTAGCCCAACTTCACTGTTAGCGCATCTTGCCTGTTTCATCAGTTCTCTTGACGACATTTCACCACCACAGGAGGGACAAAAAACCTGACAGAAAAGGGTTGCTGTGGCAGGAATCAAACACATAACCTCTTGCGCACTCGAAATTCATCCGCAAACCACCCGCACTTCGTACTTTGTGTCATATCCCAAGCGTAGAGTTAGAATTTATCTTCTTTCCTGGGCTCTTTTAGACCTTCTCGGATTTGTTACGTCATACACTGGTGCTGGCTCAAGATCCTCTTCAGATTCATCTGTGTCAGCAACGGAGGGACAAGGGCCAAAAGGAAATTTGAGGTACTCAAACTAAAGTTGAGCATCAAGTTTGAGCCATGATGCACCAAATTCGGGTCGGCCGGACCTTGAACTCAAAAACAATTTGTGTCTATCGTTTTGAACTCAGCTGTCAAACAGGAGTCTCTCATGTGTATATGGCTCAGTGCACAAGCTTAGTTTTCCATCCAATGACATGTTTTTGCTCTGTACATTGACTGGCTATCACAGACAATTCACTTGCACATATTGCCAATTGAAATCGCAATGAATAAATAAGTGTTTCAACAGGTGTACTCATCAGCACATCACTTTCTGCTACTGCCTAACAGTTTCTCAATTTTCCTGGACAATGCCCATGGTATGCAGGGTGTCTGGATGATTGTCACCCAGAACCCGTTTTCGGTTTTCCAGCAAGATGACATTGAGCTCTTTCGCGTTTTGATGCTCTCCCAGGTACAAGTATGAGCTGGTGAGATCACCCATGGTCACCAGGGTGTGTGGATGATTCTCGCCCAAGACCTGCTTCTGCTTCTCCAGCACAATACCCCTGAGTTCTTTGGCCTTGTGATGTTCTCCCAGGTGTGAGTATGAGTGGGCCAGGTTACCCATGGCACACAGGGTGTCAGGATGATTGTCACCTAGGAGCTGTTTCTGTTTCTCTAGCACAATACCCATGAGCTCGTTGGCCTTCTGATGGTCTCCCAGGCCTGAGTATGACTTCGCCAGATTATGCATGGTAGCCAAGGTCTCTGCATGATTCTCGCCCAGCACCTGCTTCTGTTTCTCTAGCACAATACCCATGAGCTCTTTGGCCTTCTGATGTTCTCCCAGGTCTGAGTATGAGTTGACCAGATAACCCATGGTACGCAGGGTGTGTGGATGATTGTCACCCAGGAGCTGTTTCTGTTTCTCTAGCACAATACCCATGAGCTCGTCGGCCTTCTGGTGCTCTCCCAGGGCTGAGTATGACATGGCCAGATTACCCATGGTATGCAGGGTGTGTGGATGATTGTCACCCAGAAGCTGTTTCCGTTTCTCCAACACAATGACATTGAGGTCTTTGGCCTTTTGATGCTCTCCCAGGGCTGAGTATGACATGGCCAGATTACCCATGGTATGCAGGGTGTGTGGATGATTGTCACCCAGAAGCTGTTTCCGTTTCTCCAACACAATGACATTGAGGTCTTTAGCCTTTTGATGTTCTCCCAGGTCTGAGTATGAGTTGGCCAGATAACCCATGGTACGCAGGGTGTGTGGATGATTGTCACCCAGCACCTGCTTCTGTTTCTCCAGCACAATACCCCTGAGCTCTTCAGCCTTGTGATGTTCTCCCAGGTGTGAGTATGAGTAGGCCAGGTTACCCATGGCACGCAGGGTGTCAGGATGATTATCACCCAGAAGCTGTTTCCGTTTCTCCAGCACAATAACATCAAGTTCTTTGGCCTTTTGATGCTCTCCCAGGTCTGAGTATGACATGGCCAGATTACTCATGGTACGCAGGGTGTCTGGATGATTGTCACCCAGGAGCTGTTTCTGTTTCTCTAGCACAATACCCATGAGCTCGTCGGCCTTCTGGTGCTCTCTCAGGCCTGAGTATGACTTTGCCAGATTATGCATGGTCCCCAGGGTCTTTGGATGATTGTCACCCAGAAGCTGCTTCTGTTTCTCCAGCACAATAACCTCGAGTTCTTTGGCCTTTTGATGCTCTCCCAGGGCTGAGTATGACATGGCCAGATTACCCATGGTATGCAGGGTGTGTGGATGATTGTCACCCAGAAGCTGTTTCCGTTTCTCCAACACAATGACATTGAGGTCTTTGGCCTTTTGATGCTCTCCCAGGGCTGAGTATGACATGGCCAGATTACCCATGGTATGCAGGGTGTGTGGATGATTGTCACCCAGCACCTGCTTCTGTTTCTCCAGCACAATACCCCTGAGCTCTTCAGCCTTGTGATGTTCTCCCAGGTGTGAGTATGAGTAGGCCAGGTTACCCATGGCACGCAGGGTGTCAGGATGATTATCACCCAGAAGCTGTTTCCGTTTCTCCAGCACAATAACATCAAGTTCTTTGGCCTTTTGATGCTCTCCCAGGTCTGAGTATGACATGGCCAGATTACTCATGGTACGCAGGGTGTCTGGATGGTTGTCACCCAGGAGCTGTTTCCGTTTCTCCAGCACAATATCATTGAGTTCTTTGGCCTTTTGATACTCACCCAGGGCAGAGTATGAGTTGGCCAGATTACCCATGGTATCCAGGGTGTCTGGATGGTTGTAACCCAGGACCTGTTTTTGTGTCTGCAGCCCTTCTTCCAGTAGCTTCTCAGCTTGTTTGTATTTTCCACCTTCCAAATATATTGTTGCATAGTGATCCCAGAAAACCCAGGCTACTTCTGCATCCATCTGTACAGCCAAGTCGACATGTGGACACAATAGCAGACTTGACAATTGCATATCCTGCTGTGGGCGTTCTGAAATAGCCATTCCAAGTATAGACACCATGGTGGACATGTATCTTTTTGGATTGTGGACTGTTGCTTGACTCCAAGCATGTACCAATGGATGGATAGAAAAGAGCTTCTTCTCTGCATCAAAGCTAATCAATGAATAGGCTTGGACCTCATTGGTAGCATCCAAGAACTGCAAAGAGTCCCATTCTCCAGTTGGCCCCAGAAAATGAGAGAGGAATTCCAGAGCCTCCTGTAGTTCTGCTTGGTATGGGTTACCAGAAGGAAATGTGCACTTGGATGCATAGCTGAAGATTTCCTCTGAGATTCCATTATGATGGAGGAATGAACAATGCTGCAGGAACATGGCAGATAAAGGTGTGAGCCGGTCAAAACTCATTTGCCATGTTGTGTACACCGTCCAGGCATACCCGTCATGAGACTGAGCAGGCTTTTCACTGAGTAGTCGTGCTTGGTTCTTTGTATAAAGAGCCAAGTAGCCATCAAGATCCTGAGATTTTGATATGAATGCGCCAGCCTGGACAATTGCCAGGGGTAGATAGTGCAATGACTACAGAAGTGCTGAGAAATTGAATGAGTACTCAGGTCTAATTGTCTTACCTTCACAATTTCTGTTGCAATTTGTTCAGTATGGATTGTGGCTTTCTGGAAAGCACTCTTGAGTAATAATGCCACTGCATCTTCCTCGTTCATGTCCGACACAAGGGAGTGGGAGCCAGCATAAACACGCAGTCCTGGATTTCGAGAGGTGATAATGATATTCCCATGATTGCACGGAGGAATAAAATCATTTAGATTGATGCTTGGATCATCTGCATTGTCAAAGAAAAGTAACCATTCTTCAACTTTGCTGGTCAGCCATAGTAAGCCATCTTGTGGGGAATCTCCAAAATCCTTCAGAACAGCTATGTTCTTGAGACCTGTATCAATTGTCGCAATGGTGCTGGTGTCGATAAAAAAGATGTCTGAGAAGCTGATAGAACTGATTCAATGAACGGTTCCACATTGGATGGTCAAGCTTACTCAGATGATGCTTCATTTATGAATTTCAGGGCAATCTGTGTCTTTCCAGCACCTCCAAGTCCATGCAGGACATAAATGCATTGGGTTCCCGTGTTAGAAGTGAAGAAATCATGCATTTTGTCCAGGATATCCTGTCTGCCTTGGAAGATTCTTGATGGAGGAGGACAATGATTGGCTATTTGAGATGCTCGGATGTTGTGAAGCTGCAACGCTTGCTCCGAAGCAAGTGTGGCTTGCAGATTAGGCGCAATTAACTGTCCGGCAGTGATATGCACAATGGGACCCTCCCCAGCCCCACCAGAGCCACCATGCTGGTGTGCCTGGCCCCCAGAACCACCTTGGCCACCTATGCAAAATAATAAATTCCTTTGACGTCTCAAGAAAAGCAATCCCGCACCAAAAATGTAGAGTGATCGAGATTCCTCATCTGAAAGCATGATGCCGTACCAACCTTGGGAGGCAAGCATATCAACCAAGGGCAACATTTCCACAGGGGCCAGACTGACCAAAGAAACAGAGGACTGCAGTAATGGAGGTGGAGGACAAGGAGACGACACGCAACGTGGGAGACACAAGGACGAAGCTTCTTTTCGTGATCGGGGAGTCGAGCCCGGGTGCCGATCTTTATCCGATCTTTATCAGTGCAACATTAATACTTATTGAAATCTTGCCCTCCCTGGGTTGTCCCTGGGCTGAAGCTCGTCCCAGTCCTTTCCCGTCACCCCCGGCTCACATTCAGCCACTAAGTCCCACATTGAAACTATTGTTGCAATGCTCGCGACTCGCGCAGTGTCAACTTCCCCACACCACAATCCCTTTAAGACTAAGTAAATGATCGTGGTATATCGGTACCACTCTTCACACGCATTGTTTCGTGCCTCGGACTTCGTGAATTGGCTCGATCCTAGGTGGGTTTGCACTTCCATCAATTTTTTCTTCACTTCCATTCTTTCTTCTCTGTCTTGCCATCCGCCCTTCTGCTGATCTCAAATTTCTCCCCCCCAATTCCAATGCACCCGATGCGCCCTTCCCAACCGGTGCCCATCGCTGTGTCACTTCGACGGCATCCCGGGTACCCCTGCCGACGACTTATATCCGCACTTGTTCTACGCAGATGTTGGCAGATGCAAATCAGCATCCCGTCGCGGGTGCGATTTACTGTACTGCAGATCGCGAGTACCGTGCGTACCCTGTACCTTTCCTTTAATTATTTTCTACGTACCTAATTTGTCAACCTGTGTCGTCTCAAGTGGCAAGTCATTGTATGTAGATTTCGGCACAGAGAGTTCAAGTTCAAACTTCACAGCCAATTCACAGCATGTTCTAGAGACTGCCCAAGCACCAGAGAACAGAAAAAGACAAGGAAAGTAGTGGTGAAAGCCGAGCGGGACGGAACAAAGCGACCGAAAGGGCTGATGACTTCTCACGCCAAGACCAACCCGCACCGTGCAGCCGAACTCACGGACTGACTCCTCTGGATCCCCCGCTCCCGCACCGTGGCCTCAGCGCGCTTCCCATCCCAACGTCGTTGTCCGCGTCAACGGCGAAAATGGATACCGCGGAGCACCCGCTCTCTCCCTCTACCTATCTTCAAACTATCGCTCAAGCCTCGAGTCTGATCATCACACACTGCCCGCCAAACGACTAGTACCAGCAAGTGCACCCCATGTTGGCGCAAAGCACGGCCGGCGACTGCTTCCCTCCCTTGTCCCCTTCCCCTCCCTGCACAACCGCCGGTATTACGGTGCGCGTGGTCTCATTCCCTTACTTATCCCTCATACTTACTTGTTCTTTATCTAGTCTCTGGTGTACACACTCGCTCAAAGGTATGTACGTGCTCGCATTGCCCCTTCTCTTTACCTTTATGTCGTCTCTTGCGCGCATTCACTTCTTTGCTTGCTCACACACTCACTCACAGTACACCGACACCGACACCGACACCGAATTACCCTCAAAGTTGCCGATGCCGTCAAGGCTGGTAATGCGCACAACGAGGACGCGGAGAGAGCAAGGCACATCCAACGGGGACCGTTCGTCTCTGGCAGAAGGTGTGTACACCCGCACATCCCCTCATCCTCCTACTCACCCACTCATCCATTGTGGTGCCGTGTACATATACTACCTGCGCGGGTGCGTAGACGTCAGCCCTGCTGGGGGAGGGAGAATCGAAGATCACGTATGTACCTTCTTCTGCTCGCTTTTTCTTCTATTTTATGCATTCCATCACCTTCCATGACCCCTCCTCTCCCTCCCTCCTCTCCCCACTCTATCCCTCGTCGAATCCGCCCTCTTGGACAGCGCCGCACCCCCACCCCCACGCTGTCGACTTCAGTAGACCTGGCACCCGTTGCGCAGCCCCTGCCGCACTTGGCGCGGGTGTATCGGTGCACGCGAACAGAGACGGTGCGTGTCGAGCCCCCGCATGCGGGGATGGTGGCACCGAATACCGAGTCCCCGCGGAGAGGGTCATTGCCGCAGCGTGCGCAGGCTCGTTCCCCATCGCATCTGCGCGTTGGGCCCGCGCTCGTGCACTCCTGAGCTGTGTCCCACTGCCTGCCCTCCCCTTCTCCTCCCCTCCCAGAGCTTCGCGTACGCGCACGTACCCACTCGCCCCCGCAGAAACGTGACACGCCCGACCCTCACGCCGCTCAAACCCGCGTCAACCTCGTCGCCTCCCCGCCAACGCCAACAAGGTGCCCACTTCTCCCGTCGTAGGCGATGGACACACCCTCGCTGTATCACCCCTAGACGATTCGTGGGTTAACAAAAGGTACGTGGCGTATTCTTATCGCTTCTGTGTGTGCTTACGATTGCGACCCGTTGGCAGCTCGAGATGTGTCGACTCGCCGCGCTATCGCTCGCCGCCGCCGCCCGCACTCCCGGGCTCTAGGTGCGCGCCTTGCTTCTCTCTCTGCCCCACGCACCACACACTTCAATCCCCATCCCCATTCCCGTTCCCCATCGCTCGCCCACGCTCTACTCTACCTCCACTCGCAGCAAATGCGCACGTACACGCAGCCCTCCTGCTGCGCGGCCTGAGTGTGCGCACATCCCCTGCTTGCCCGTGTCCCGCGGAATACGACATGCGGGCAGTGGCAGGCGCGTTGCGAGACACGTTGGATCCGCGCGAGAGCGGCGGCTGGTTCCGAGTGCGGGCAAAGTCCCTGTTCTCCGACTCATGTCTCTGCTTGCTTGCAAGTAGCGCGGCGCCCACGTACATACTCCGAGTTTGGCATGTACTTACTTGGTCGACGGCGTGAATGTATTTTATTTTATTTTATTTTTATTTTTTTCATTTAAAAACCTGCGCGATGAGTTCATTGTGTGTGAGCGAGGAACGGCGGGAGAATGCATACGAACAGCCTACAGCTTTGAGCTGTGCAGAGGATTCAATGATTCGGCGAGTGGTGATTTCGACGTAGATCTGAAGAGAACGAGTGGGCAATAACTTGTGCGACGAGAATTCAACTGCTGAAGACTTACAGCGAGAGTTCGATTCATTTGTTTCGCGATTTAGAAAGAACCTGGAGGAGTTGGTTAGTCGTGTTAGAATGAAGCAGATGAAATGAAGAAGAGTGGAAGGGAATAATTCGGCGGGGAGTCAAGTGACTCTAGTCCACGCCCCGAACCAATTGGAACTTGACGACTCGACCAAAGTCCAGATGAGTGAAAACGCACCGAGATTTGGATTGAGCTTGAGTGTGAACGTTAACTGTAAACTCCCGTGTGGACCTTAAGCTTGGAATCTTGATTCGACTTGGAACGGGAGGACTGTTCGAGAAGAGTATATACATGATGCGCAAAACAGAAAGGGCTTGAAGAAAACTGACCTTGGATGGTCAGTATCTTGCGGCCAGGGGCATATCCCGGCGATGGATTGTACCTAGATCCAGATTAATAAGGAACCAATGAACGATCGCAAACGAAGGAAGGCAAGAATAACTTGACCAAAAAAGAAAGAAAGAAAGAAAGAAAGTATGTGCAGCATCCAGGTTCCAGCGTTACGTTGAACGGTCGGAGGTTAAATTTTCAATGCAAACATGCATAGTCCAAATAGATGAATGAAATTTGAAGCTCACTTTCATTTACATTGAAAGTTTAACAACAGGGTCCAACGAAGCTAGTGAAGGTGAGGATGAAGAACAGACGTTACGTGTTTTAAATCCGACGTCCACGAGCATGGCTTTGATGGCGGTGCATATTCGACGCAACGCCAGTAGATTCGTGGTGTATCATATACAAGAACCAAGTGCAAATGAGCTTGGAGCTTACCGGTCATCCAAACTTTGAGGCATACTGAATATCGAACTTGAGCCCGACAATCCCTCTTGAAGTTGATGCTACCAAGGTCGAAGATCTATGAAGAGTCGAGACTTGGGTAATCATCCAAGAGTTAAATCGAACCAGGATTGACGACAGTTTCGGCCGGTCAAACGGTGTGCAAGAATTTGAGTTGGATAGATAAAGTCGAGTTCTAGATTCCATTGAACGTCACTCAGCGAAGGATTCAAATGGTGCTCACCAATAAAGAGGTTTGAACCAAAGTCGGATGTGAACTGAGCCATTTGAATATTGAATGATTAAAATGGACTCGAAAATACTCCTTCGACTCGAAGGTACAAACATCGAGGACCTATGAGGAGTCAACGCCAAGGTAAGGGTGAAATAATAAGCCACACACCTTGAACCGAAGCAGGAATCAACACGGTTGGGGATGAGTTTCGGCGTGTCAGACGGGATTCGGGTCAGCGTACATCGCCACAGACGAGTCCTCGATAGATTAAGCCACCAGAAGGCGAAAAATTAAGATGGGTTTGAGGTATGCTCAAGCCGTAGGAAGGATGCAAGGTTGAGGTTGTGTGCGAAGGGGCTGAGGTACATTGAAAGATTATATGAGCTCAGATGAAGGTCAGTAATATTTTTCATGGTCAAAAAGAATCGAACAGAATTTAAAGCAAACCTGGATGGTATCAATTTGACGATAGTACTGGTCCCCCGCCGAAATTCAGGCTAGGGAGCGTTTGAACAAGGTCTGGGATGGGCGAGTACCGATGCGATGAAGCAGAATTAGATACTATGAAATTTTGTCGATAATTTGACCATGGTCCCAGACGTCGAGGTCGATCGGTCGAACGGCGCTCAAGGGTCGAGTTACAAAATGGAATGCGAGCACTCAAGTAAACATACTTACCCACAAGGCAAATATTGAAGCAAACGGTGAGCGGCGGTCCGAGGCTTGTGAATATTGGCATGGTGTCGACAGGTCACTCCGAATCGGCGTGCCGTTACAGTGGAGCTGAATTGCAAAGAAGCAGGGTAAAGTAATCCTGGTAAAATGAAAGGTCTGTAGCACACAATTCGAGTTTAGTAGAACCCGCAATAAGTCCGAGATGCATTGAAGGCATGCTTCATTCAAAAGAAAGAAAGAAAAAGAACGGTTAAACGCCGTGGGTGGAAGGTATGGCCAAGTTGCTATCAAAGGGTGCAATATTTCGATGGAAGAGAAATAATCATACTCAAAAACGAAGCCCCTAAGACATTGAAGCAAGGGTCGAAGACCTCAGCGCGTTGAATCAAAGCTTCGAAGACCTCATAGTATTATGACTATGGTGACGTACCTGGATTTATTGAACCAAGCAAACTCGCTCCACTCCACGAAGCCGGTGGTGAGTGAGAACCATGGAGAAATCTAACCAACACTGTCAATGGAAAAAAAAAAAAAAAAAAAAACGGTCAGTAAAACAATCGAACGAAACTGATCTGATTCAAACCAACTCGGATTCGATTCAAGTGGGTCCAAACCAAGGTTTGAAAGGTCTGTGGAGGATAAGGTGAGTTGTGATCGAACAAGAGGTGCCGCAACTCGGTGAGAGATGAGGATGGCGCGTAGAATTCGATGCAGCGCAGGCGTAAAATAGGGTTCAATTAAGTCACATTGAGGTTCTGTAAAGGGTCAGTAAGGATGGCAGGAAACAAAAAAAAACTGAAGGACGTACCCAAAAACGTATGTGAAGTACATGCGCAGTAGCCTAAAGTGGTCAGTAAGTGCGCAAAAATTCAAGCCAGGCGCCGCTCAAGGGAGGTCTGGGCGAGCGCAGGAGGTCAGTGTCAATGCGATGAAGCAGAAGTGCAAGCACACCATGATATTTGACAATAACTAATAATTTAAGTGTGGTCCCCGCGGAAAGGGTACGGCAAGGTCAACCAGTCAGACGGCGTTGAAGGTTTGAAGCCCGGTGAGGCCGATCCAGTGAAGGAAGTCGTCCACAGGAAGGGTGGTTCAAGCCTCGGAGACAAATAAAAAGTCAGATTCAGGAAGGGATGCGGTGAATCGGATATGTACATGTTATGCTAGGCAGCATCAAGTCCGAGTCTTGAAGTAAGAATCGAACGGCGTTCCGAGGGCAGCATGAGCAGGGACAAGGAACCCCAGAGCAACGCGCCATGAAGCCCGTTGGCGAGGAAGAAAGGTAAGCCGGCTGGAAGTCGGGTTAAATAATACATAGCGAGTAAAGGGGTTCTTAGTACTTCTTACCCATAAAAGCCCCAAAAGTTGAGAGGAATCGATGGGGATGTTTTGAGGGTGCTTAAATCGTGGTTGAATCCAGTTGAGATTCAATTTAGAGCAACCTGATAAAAGGAACGGTGAATTGCGTACCCTGAACCAGTCGAAGGCAAAACTACAGGGGTTAAATCGAAGGGTCCAGAAGAGCTAGAAAAGTTAAAGAAGCAAGCAAATGAGTTAAAGGCAAAATTGAAGCATCCTCGGTTGAAGAATCACGTCGTGGTCCACGATTCGTGGATATTTGGACAATCCCTACCGGTATCCTGGTTTCGCGAGCCCAGGACCGCGTTGTCTCGTGCGAAATACAGGCTGCGCTCTGGGATGCTATAGTAGACCAAAAAAAGGACTTATTAACTTGTAAGATAATAAATCAGCTCACTGCGGAATTGCGAAAGAAAAATAGGTTCGTAGGTAGATTTCCGCCCAGAGAGGTCACGGTCATAGCATGTTGTGGAGACTGCCCAAGCAACAGAGAACAGCAAAAGAGGAGGAAAAATAGAGCATTGAGGTGCATCCGCTGGGACTTGCGCATACGATTCAGCCCGCCAGTCTATGGTTTATCGCGGAGTCTAGCGGTTGAGTCATGGTGAAAGGCGAAGGGAACGAGCGGCCGAAAGGGCCGATAACTTCTCACGCCAAGACCAACGCCGCTCCTCCTCTTCGTCCCTCTTCGTGCCCAACTTCAGCCCGTCCTGCCCAACTCCTCTGCCTCCGCTTCAAGCCCATTCTCTTCCACCTTGGCAGCCGCGGTTACCGCAATCCTCCTCCTTCTTGGCAGCTCCTCCCGCGCCGTGTCCCTCAGCGTCCTTCCAAAAGATTCCCAACACGTCAACGGCGACAGTGGTTACCGCGGAGCACCCGCTTCTGTCTCCCTCAACGTATACTCGAGCTAGTCAATCCTCGAGCAAACGACGAGTACTGCCAACAGATACACACGTCGTACATAGATTCCACGCAAAGGAGAAGGACCTTTTCACTCTTCCCCGCTGCCCAACCTCCTGTTATAGTGCACGCGGCGACTCCCCGTACGGTACGTCTCTGATTCCCTTGTTTGTTCTCTTCTTCATACTCACTTGTTCTTTGTGCAGTCTCTTGCGCGCATTCAAAGGTATGTACTGCTCGCATTGCCCTTTCTTTACTTACTCACATACTCGCTGATAGCGCCCCGACGTCGGCTTACGCTTACCCTCAAGGACGCAAGCCGCCGACGCTGCTGCGGCTGCGCACGAGCACAACGGGGGCCGGATAGAGCAAGGCACACGCGGCGGGGACCGCTCATCTCAGGAACAAGGTGTGTACACCTGCATAGCCTCATCCTCCTACTCACCCACCTCACCTATTACAGCGCGGTCGACATGCGCTACTTGCACGGGCGCGGGGAACGTCAGCCCTGCTCGATGGGAAGGAGATCGTATGTACCTTCTGCTCTCTTTTTTTCTTCTATTTTTTTTTTTGCATCGCATCCCCTCCATCGTCCCCATCTCCCTCCTTCGCCGCCCCACATCCCTCGCCGTCTCCGCCCTCGTGTGCGGCGCCCCACCCGCACCCCGCCCGCGCTGTCGCCGTCGACTGGGGTAGACTTACTAGGTCCCGTCTGCGCTGCCTCAATCGCCCTCGATGCGGGTATATCAGCGCACGGGGATGCTGAGTCCCCGCATGCGGAGAAGGTGGCAGCCGACTACCGAGTCCCCGCACTATACGCGGACTCGTTCCCGCGCGGGCGGCCTCGCCATCGCATCTGCGCGCTCGTTGGGTCCGCGGTTGTGCATTCCTGAGCCGTGCCCCACTGCCCTCCCCTTCTTTTCCTTTCCAGCGCCCCCCTTTCCACCCCCCCCCCCCCCCCCCCCCTACGCGCACGCATACTGACCCACTCGCCCGCGCAGAAACGTGACGAGACGCTACCCTCTCACAGCGGTCAAACCCGCTCCAACCTTGTCGCTTCAATGCCAACGCCAACACTTCGCTGGATCAAGCCTAGACCATCCGGGGGGTTAGCGTCGGAGAAAGAGGGCACGGGAACGAGGTACGTCGTACCGCCCCTCCGCGTCATCCCCTACTCATTCACTCGGTCGCTCACACACCGATTCGGAGAACGCGAGCACCGGCGTCCAGGAAGGAGATGAGAGGTGCGTACCTACCTCCCTCTCTTGTCTTTATTTGCATCCCGCCCCCGTCTCCCTCCCTCCCTCGAGCCCGCCTTCGCCCCGCCTCCCCCTCCTTCCTTCCTTTCGCTCGTCGTCCCCGGCCTCGCGTACACCGCCGCACACCCGCGCCGTTAAGTCGAGTGCGGACGGCACTAGATTCCGTCTGCCCGTACTCTGCGGGGATGCACTCGTGTGCACGCCGAATACCCGCGCCGCACTGCACCATCTCATGTCCCCATCTCCCCTCATCGTCCCCGTATTCCTCGTCGTCCCCCGCCCTCGTACGTACACACGCCGCACCCGCGCGCGCACTGTCGGCACCAATTGCCGTCTGCGCAAACTCGCGCTCGGCGGGGACGCAGCTGCGCATGCGCGTCGAGTCCCGCGCGCCGCGCCGCAAGTCCTGCTCACGTACGGGAGGTGCGTGCGGACGCGGACTCCTACCTGCACTGCGCTGCTCGGCATCGCGCCCTCGCTCTCCTTTCTCCCCAGTTGCACCGCACCTCCTCTTCTCCTCCCACCCACCCACCATCTCCTTCCTCCACCCCTCGTATCCCCGCCTCGCCCCGCCGCACACCTTCTGTCCCAGACTTGCACTCGGCGCGGCCCGTCCGCGGGCCAGCGGAAGTTGCGCGGGCCGAGTGTGCGCGCGCCGGCCGGTTTCGCGCACACGCTTCGGCGTCTGCGCGCGCTGCACGCTGCCGCACAATTCACATCCCGCGGCGTCTTGTCCCGAGTCCGTAGTAGGCCTACAGACCCGTACGTAGCTTTGAATAAATGCACATTTGCCAGAAAAATTACCTGTGTGATCTTGATTATGTAGTATGCAAAAGATTGCGCGCGGAGTTGAATCGTGAATTAAAGATTACCAACGTCTCAATTGTTTGAGGACTTGATGAGTTGAAGGGGCAAAGAAGGCGATCCAAATCAAGCTGTGAAAAAATTGGGTCAGTTTGAATTCTAGGTACGAGAATGAATAAATCGGATGCGTACCTCGACTTAATTTCGGCTTCATCCAGAGAAGCCGGCGCCGAGGACGCATTCGTGCGGCGCAGACTGACTCATATAAAAATTCGAGTGGTGAGTACTTTAATTGGAATTCATTCGGGGAGAGCTTACTGTAACCTTGTGCGGGTGATTTTATGGGTTCGAGGCGGGGAGTCGACATTTGGCTGCGAAGAGAGCAAGGTAAGTAACGATGAAACAAATTTTAAATTGAGTTTAATGAAGACCAGAGCTTACCTCAGGCTGGGCAGTTCGAACGCGGCGCTGCTGAATTTTATGGGAGGGAGGGATCTTCGAGTCGAATATCAGTCTAGTCTGGGTGAACGAAACAAAAGCCAGGTGAGTGATGCGACGGAGATTGAAATGAGAGCTGTGCTTACCTCGGGACGGATTGGGTTGAGTTGCGGCGCGGAAACCCAGTACTGAGAGCGATGGAGGGAACGAAATTGAACGAATGGAGAGCTCACAATTGTGACCCAAGCCATTGCAAGGCAGGTTGAAGCTGAGTTGGTGTTCGATTGAACTTGAATCTGAAACTCAAGTCGATATCAAAGTAATTATTAATGATTGTAAACGAACTTCGAGGCAGAAATCATCAGGATTATATGGGTACTTGAATCCGAGTTCCGTTGGTTGCAATTCAGAATTGAGTTGGATAGATCGGCTGGATAGCTGAGGTCAGTTCAACGATGCATCACACGAACAGACTCATTAAAAGTTTGGATAGTTATATGATTTGAGCAGCGTTGAGGTTGAAGCCAAGTACTAAAAGAACGACCCTATGAATCAATGAAATTCAATCGAGCCAAAATCGAACCGTACTTACGCTGCACCAAGTTGAGTTGCATTATGTCCGAGCCTCAGAATCAGATCTACAAACCAATAACAATTAGCCACAACATATGTACAACACCTCATCAAAGATGAAGCAACAAGCACCAGGGTAAACTCAAGGTTGAACCCATCCCCAAGATGCCTGAGGTTCAATCCTACTCGATGAATTAATTGAGAGAAGGATAGTACGAGGTACCACATACCTATTAACCACTGAACAAACCTTTCAAGCACCCATCCAGGCCGATAAGGAAACTAACTTACTCAAGGGGACATCGGCATTCGAAAATCGGATGCTGGGTCGAAAAGTTTTTTTCGACCCTCCAAGTGGACCTGCATGATTTTGTTGAATCTTACCTGGAGCCGTTTCGGACCACTTGGGAGTGGAATTATATTGTGTCAGTACACTAGTTTTTGGGAGCCAGTGCTGCGCATCGCAGTATGAAACTCACCGAGGTGATCTTAAGTTCCGGGCGGTAAATACCGTCAGCTGGACTTAAGTTCAGAGGAACTTAAGTTCATTTGTCCCACCGTTCCAGCAGCCCGGCATTCAAGACCTAAGTCTTACCAGCAACTCAAGTTCCATCAAATAAATTCAAGATGAACACACCCGCAAACTTAAGATGCAGCCTGCACTTGAGAAGTCAAAAAAATTATGATTTTTCTAGTGTAAAGCTGCGCCCAGAACCCAAGCGTTGACGATCCACTTAGGTCCAGGAAGATTTGAGTTGTTGTGAAGACTCAAGTTCTGAGTGTGGACTTCAGTTCCGGCGCAGGAGGTCCAAATTCTCTGTTGATTCGAGATCCCACCCCAGTCGGGTTCTGTAGTTGAAGCGTTGTAAGTTTCATAGTGCATACTCAGATGAAGGAAAACCATACATTTGTTCATCCACACTCCGCAATAATTAGTCGCGGCGCCACTGAAGGAAGTTGCCACCGAGGTCATCGTCCGAGGAAGTCCGGGCAGCTTGGTGTCATCTTGGACGACACAAATGGAGACACATCCTGCGAGAAATGTTGTGAGCTGGGAAGTGGGAAGGAGGAAGGAGGAGAGGGCGAGAGGGGAGTCAGGGGACGAGGACATGGTTGTTGAAGGAAAGCGTGATCATCACGAGATCGTCGGCGTTTTGAACCAAGACATTGATGGCATCACTTGCCATTGTTCTATTGTTCGACTTGCGCGCGTTATTCACCGGATTTGGCTTTACACCACCACCTGCTCATGCCACCGGATTTGCCCTCGTCGCCCACGGCGTCTCGTTTGGCCTAAATGCTTGCCAACACTGTTTGATCTGGGTCTCTCTGGCCGCTGGTTCGTTATCTCCGAGTCCGAGCGTTGAAAGTTTCCCGCATACCCAGGTGGCACAGGTCATTTTGTTGTTGACCCATGATACTAATGAAGCTCGAATTCCAGCTGAAATTAAACTGAAAGGTCCCCTGTCAAGGCCGCGGGTGGGTCCAGATGCAGGCACAAGACTGTCGCTTTGCATACACTGCACGGAACTAAAGTCGCCTTAACGGAACCCAAGTCCATGCTCGATGGAACACAAGTTCAGTCAAAACTCAAGCTTAGTCTCAAACTCAAGTCCCGCTACCCAACTCAAGCCCGTTATCCAACTCAAGTCCCGTTACAGTTTCGTTAGCCAAACTCAGGTTCCGTTAATCTTGAGTTTTGAGCTCAGCGCGGGACCTGAGTCGCTTATTCTTGTACTTACTCATTCTATCAATGAAAATAGTCTTCAGTTCAACTCCAACCGTCTTTAAGATTACATTCCCAACAGTCTTACAGTGCTTTTCATAATTATGCGGAAAACCGAAATTTTTTCTGGGTGTTTGCACCTATTTGCATAGCCCCTATCCACATTCTGATCTTGCTCATTTTGCGACTTCCATGGGGATTCTGCCGTTTACTCGAAACAAATATTGTATTTTGAATGAAGATAATGAAACCACATCCATCTTGGATATGGGTCTGAGACATGAAGGGAGTGGGAGCCAAAATTCAACGCCCTCGGCCGCAAGCAGGCGCTTTCGAATGAACACACAGTATGGGGGAGCTTACTTTTGCCTCCAGGCTATGCCCTATCACCCTAATACTCAACAAGCTCCAGCTCATCCACTCACTGGCCATACACGTCGTCCTTCGTCGCCCAACAACTCCATTGCGTCACTTTGCGTGACACCAGAATTCGAGGTTGACCGAAAGTTGCAAGTAGAAGGTGAGGGGAAGGGCTAAAGGTGTTGTATAATGGTATAATAGGTAGTAGGGTGAACCCTGGGGCCAAGAGAGTTGCAACAGGAACCTCTGTTGACGGGAAAAGGTTCGTGGCCCTCAGAATGTGGCCATTACTAAGAATTCGAGACTTGAGCACTCGAGTCGACTTCTGTTGCTCCGGGAATGTTGCCGGGGCTTTGGAAGAGCATTTATACAGGGAATCCATGTTCCGGGAAGCAGAGGAACGTGGAAGAGGAGTGCGAAAGGGATTTAAGCGCCCATGCCAAATTGAGCCAAACACTCGGAAAAAAAATCGGTTTTCCGCATAATTATGAAAAGCGCTGTAAGATTACATCCAGTAAAACTTAAGTACATGTTACGAGTCCTGAAAATTTATTTTTAGAATCGTTCTTTAGGCAGCTGCTGTCCTGTACCGACAACCTGCAAATTTTGGCTTTTTGATGATTGATTCTGTCGTTAACATCTCAGCATCTTGACTTCCGGTATTTTGGGTCCCTCCAGCGCTCGACTCAGTGACTCGCTACATTTTTGTTGGGAGGAGCCGCCACGTATTTTGTCCTTATGCCTTTTGGTCTTTCAATTTGTGACTCGCATCGATTGAATCACATTTCTTGTGGCATCATATGATGCAAAGAGTCATGCTACGTGAGAAGTTGCGGATTCGTGGGAGTTTGTAGGTTCAGATTTGGTTCAGATATTATTTTTCAAGAGCCTCATGTGGACATGATGAGATAAGTATGTATTGTGATCTATTATGACATTCAACTGTGTCTGCGCCAAATCTGCGCCCTTGTGAGAGTATTTGGTTTAACATCTGTACTACATGCGATGCTCGGACCTTGTAAATCTGTGTGAATATAATTGTCAGTTACTTGATTTTATGTTTAGGGCAGGAGAATTGACCCCCGCAAGTTCTGGCGGATTCGGATATTCTCACTTTGTCCCATTTCAGCAAGGAATTAGTCGTCTCTCAGATTTTTTCAATGTCCAAGCGCGCACTGGTTGGAAGATTCAAGTTTTTCAGAAGAATTTTTGGTGAAAGATGTCGTTTGTTTTTCAGACATTTTTCCCTGAAAAAGTAGCTGAAAAATTTAAAATATTTTCACCATTTCTTGAGCATAAGGTGAAAAATTTGAAAGAAAGTTTGGAAGTGGTGAAAAAAGTTTAAATTTTTCACCACTATTTTCAAAATGTCTGAAAAACAAACAACATTTTTCACCAAAAATTCTGCTGAAAAACTTGAATTTCCCAACCAGTGATGGTTGTATTTTTTCTCGGCTTGTGGACTTGTAAGTTCAGGGAGTAAATAACCAACAATATACCATAGATCAAAGTACGGCATCGGAGGTGTTCGAATACAGTTCGCACGCTCTATGCGATAAATTTCCAGCGCCGTTCGAAAATCAGAACGGGGTTTGAGGTGTGTGTGAACTTTTGTACCCATCAGACTGCCAAGTGCACCGCCTCCGGGTGTTGATTCGCGACT
Organism: Mycena alexandri; assembly: GCA_029233265.1. NCBI lineage: Eukaryota > Fungi > Basidiomycota > Agaricomycetes > Agaricales > Mycenaceae > Mycena > Mycena alexandri. Next base: position 61,329 of record JARJCM010000208.1, read on the forward strand.
GCCAACTTGGCGTTCTCTATATTGCGCTCTTTCGCCCCTTAGTGGCTCAACGTCAGTAACCACTGAGATAACTGGGAAGATCCAAAACTACTGCCGTCCATCGTACGTACAGGTGGACCTTATTCCGCGAGTCACATAATTTAATGACTCATTCCAAGTTGAGTCAATTGTCGGTACCCGAGGTATGGCCGCGACACGTCAGTCTCTGCGCTGCACTTTAAACGTGGCGGGTTGTGGATGACGTGGTCTTACCGGTGAGCAGTTTAAAAATGGGGCAGAGGCGCGAGACCACGGATACCCAACCACCTGCCGTGTCATTGCCGACTCAGTGTACAGCGATCACCGACTTAACGCTCTGCGACTCGAATTTATTCCTGATTTCGCACCCTAGATCTGTAGGGCCGAAGGAAGTCGAGCTAGCGCTTGTAAAACTCACCTGCATATCCGTCGAGTTCAATGCCCTCAAATGCACCGGGCAGAAGTCTCAGAAGCTTACCGAATCCCGGTTCGCTCGGCTCGAATTCAAAAACACCGTTACAAGGAGCAAATTGCGCCATGCTCTCCGCCGTGTCAGGCTCATGGAGGCAGCTAGGAACGGGTCTTCCGTGGAGGCAGCTGGAAAGGGTCTTCGGTGGCGGAAGGCGAACGGGTAGTTGCTGTGTCTATCCCAGCTTGTGTTGGGGCAGATAGGTAATTTAGTGAGCGTGAGGTCCATACTGAAGCAATGAATGGTAAGCGAGAAGTTCAGATGATGTTTGTCAGATGCCGCACTAATTCCTTTTTATAGAGTGACTTTGTTGCCGTTCTAGATAGTGCCATCTTGTGTGGAGTCTGTGTTATGGGGCTGCGGAATCCAGATGTGTAAGCAAGACGGTGCCTTTTAACACAAAACTTGATCTTCGACAGCCTCAGTGCCTGTGGGCATTATTTCTGCCAGCAGTGTCTTATAGTATGGTTCGGTAAGCTCTTGTTGTGTTTTCGTGAGCCTGCACTGACGATCTTTGCAACACTGTTCTCTAACTTGCTTCAAATATGCCTTCCAGAACTTGTGCTCGTTGGATTCGAGTTTCACTTGCCCTACGTGCGGGGAAGCCATCTCCACACCGCCACTCATCAAGAATACAGCTGATAGGTCCTTGATGCGTTGGCCAACTCAGGCTTAATCGTTGAGCGCCGGCCTAAAGAAATCAGGGTCGCGAAACCCTACACCCGATTTTTCCATCTGCAAGGGCCGTAGTCGCTTCGGAAAGTACTGTTGACAACATTTAGAGATACACGGACATCGATTCAGAGAGTTCGAATTCGTACTATGTTTAACCTCATAATAACTTTATGTGCATTGCTAGTGTTGCTTGAGACTTGGAGTTAAACTGCAAAGAAAAACAGGACTCGTAATGCCATGCGGATGCAGAGGCCTCAATACCAAGTATTCGAAGTGGAGCTACCAAAATGAAAGCGGTGGGGACTTAAATACCAGGAGGAACTGACTTACATAGGACTTGATTTGTCACCTTACTGTTGGGTTTTTCCGTCGATTTAGGTTTGCCTCGTTAATGGACGGAGAGAGTCTGGATGAACAAAACGAACGCAAGGTCAGTAACAACGCAAATTGGATCCCCGTTAGAATCGAAGCTTAACCTATTAGGGTGAAGTACTCAGGTCATTGCAGGTAAGTAAAAAGGAATTGAATCACTGATGGTGAACGAGACTGACACTGTAATTTGAATCTCAAGGCAAGCTTTGAACCGGCTCGATTGCATTTAAGATCTTTCTCAGAAGGTGGCCAATATCCCAGAGGACGAGCTGGAGACAAAGTCAGCTCAACGGACGGATGCAAGATAATTCAAATGAAGGCTCACCTGGATTCGAATACATAACGTTGAGAAGGAGGTTATCGAACTGATGAAGTCTTAGGGTAAGATGGTCAGTTGAACGGTGAGTGGAAGTGAAGACGCAATAGAGTTACCAGTTGAATTGGGTTGCGTGGTCAAGTCAACGTTAAACTCGGCATTCTCAAATCGAATTTATAGAGCAAAAAACGATTGGCCACGTCACATAACACCTCAACGGTGAAATAAACTCTGGTGGTGGGCAATCTGTAATGTCATCAATTTAGTCCCATCAAGATGCCGAGTTGCTGAGTATTTGACTGACCCAGATTCCGCAGACGCGTTTTGGTGAGTTAAACCTCCTCAAATTTCTTAGACCACATGGAAAAGAATATTCAGGATCTCTCTGGGGATGTTGCCTTGAGAGTGAATTTTTTATTTCAAGATGTTGCCTGTCGGAACCTAATTATGTCGGTGAATTTTCACCCTACAGAGGGGGCAGGGAGAATCCATTCTCAAGGCAACATGCCCCAGGGTCCTAGGCATAATTTTGTCTTTTGACCGAAGTGAAAACTTGGGGGATGAAGGCGAAAAGAATTTGTTGCTGATCGAGGTGCCATCAATTTGGCCTGTATCTGGGCGAAGTAGAACAGCGTCCGAGTCAAGTAGAAGGTCTGCAGTCGACCAGCGAGTCATTGCGGAATGTCGCGAGATTGAGCAAAAACATGAGAAGTTGACGGCGGGAAAGCAGCGAGACTTGGTGAGATTGAGCGAATATGTGAGAATTCTACAGCGAAGTGTGCGAGAATCACGATTGGCAATCATCTTCGTCAACAGTGAATAAGTCTCGACTTCCGGGGCGGTGTATGCTCCCACTGGAACAAGTGCGGGGCATTTTTCGATTTCAGACAATTTTACTCACTACTTGGCACTTTCAGCGGCAGCTCTAAGTACTTTGAGGGAAGACCAAAACCACAACCAGCATCAACCCATCAATCACAGAATTGCCTTCCGGGGATCGTGGCGACAACGGGGGTCCTTAAATCACTTTTTTTTTTGCGGAAAAGACAATGACAAAGAACGAGTCCTAAAAGATATTAGGACTCGTAAGGTCCAGAACTTGATGTCGGGAGGATTAGGATCACCGGGTGACCCAAAAAGTGGTGCCATTATGAGGGTGGAGAGACCTTGACAAGCAAGGTGAAAGATTTGCGAGGACTGCAATCGTTTTTGCGCTTTGCAAAGCAATATAAAACCACTACTACATTTCTCAGGTATCGATATCAACACAATTGCTTTGAATATCGCAGCGATGATGCTCGAGACATGATAGGGCAAAACAAAATAGATTACTAGTAGGTGCACATGCTGGACTACAAGAATCACCAGGCACAGGCGACGATACAGCGATATCAAGGCGCGCACTTGGGGTACACTTGAGTGTATCCAAGGGGTCAGCACACTGAGGTCATTGGTGAGCCGGTGTAGGGTATGAGCAGAACGTTGGGGGTGCTCGGGTTGATTGTGTATTGACCTTGATGGTCTTGACACTTGGGACATTGAACTGTGTGGACTTGGTCATCTTGAAGCTTGCAGCCTTGAGGGGCCTGACATCCCATTGAGGTCTTGAGTACCCAGCTTGAACGTCTTGAACAACCTAGCTTGAACATATTGAACCGCGAGGTGTTGAGAAGAGGTTGAGGGCTGGGTGTTGTCGCGACATACAGTTGGAGGTGCTTGCCGGTATTTCAGATGGTTGCGCATTGAGTTTGGAGAAGCAAACGAAGCGGTGTCGCCCACATAGACTGAAAGGCATTGAGGTTACTTGAGGACTTGGAATATTGAGGTGAGAGGCCAGAGGCTGATCACGGCGGTTACGAGTGCACGTAGAAGGCGCACTGGAGGACTTGAGGTGTTTTGAGCTTTGAGTTAGGACAACGGTGCGGGCCTGGAGTGGGTTTGAAACAGGTGTGATGGGTGCTTCGGTGTGTGTTAACTTGAGGCGTGACAACTTGCAGAGAAGCTCAGAGGATCGGGAAAGGGCCGGGTGGAACACGACTTGTAATAGGCTTGAGAGTCAACACCGGATTCCTGACTCTTCACGGTGGGTACCCTAAGACATCTGAGGTGAAAGCACGGCGGAGGAAGTGCCTGAGGATGCCCGGCGACAAGGGGTAAAGTCACAGATGGTGGCAAAAAGAAAAGAAGTGGGATCAAAGTCAACCAACTTCCATCAAGGATCTGTCAGAAAGTGATGTGTGCACGGACGGTGATGACAACATAATGCCGACGGCAACTCGACCTGAACTAGTCTCAGCAAGCTACAAGCAAAGCAAAAGAAAGGGGTGATGCCTTTGAAATGTATGTGGCTAAGTACCCGGTGCGCTCAGCTTTCGCACACACAAATCTAGATATCGGGCGCAAGTCCAAGTAATTGTTCCGGCAAAGAGTGTTGGAGGGTGGTTGAGGGCTCAATTGAGGTAGTATGGATTGTTCATGGCTTTGAATCTAATGGTCGATTTATTGACGGCGCACTAATTTGTACAAACATGATGAAAAGTTGTAAGTACGTGTTCTGGCCAAGTCCAGCGGAAGGGCATGCAAGCCTCTGATAAAGGTTGCACACCTTTGTGAAACTCCACCGCCGTGGTGTAGGGTCTGCAATGGTAGGTGAAATGCTTGCAATGTGGCTGCAATCACTGCCAATGAGCCATCACGATTGTGCGGATCACCGACCATCGGCACGATCTCCTGCTTTTGGTGATGGGAAACCTCTAAGGTGGCCAAATTCCCCGTCTCTGATGGGACAGTTGACTTTGCTGGGATTTTGAAGTAAGTGAAAACAGGGAATAAGGCAGGTGCATATCTTGCTTGGGGCAGCTGTATAGCAGTTCACTCAAACGTGAGAATTTACACCTGACCAAGTGTCCGGTGTTTCATTGCAAAACTTGGCAGGTAAACCAGTGAACTCACATCTGTCACTGGAGAGCTTTGTGTCCAAGCTGCATGCTGCTTTTTGATTGTGGAAAAAGCAGCATGCAGCTTTTTCTCTCTCTAAAGGCCATTACAACGGTGTAATACCATTGAAGGGTCGGAATGTGACAAAAAAGGTGCACACCGCTTTAGCACAATGCACAAAAGCGGCATGCCACTTGGACACAAGGTCTCTATTCAAAATAAATAGTGCAGTTATATCTGGACCTGGATTGGAGGAACTTCAAACAAAAGGCTCTCATGTGTGCGTGGCTGCACAAACTTACTTTTTCCATCCAATGAAGGCATAATTTCACTCTGTATGCACCTCAACTAGTCATCACAAGCATTTCATTGGCACATATGGGACTTTCAATAAATAATAATTGTTTCAACGGGTGTACCATCACTACATCTTTTTCTGCTACTGCCTAACAGTTTCTCAATTTCCTCTGCACAATGCCCATGGTACGCAGGGTGTCTGGATGATTCTCGCCCAGAACCTGCTTCTGTTTCTCTAGTACAATACCCATGAGCTCTTCGGCCTGTTGATGCTCTCCCAGGTCTGAGTATGAGCTGGCCAGATTACACATGGTATGCAGGGTGTGTGGATGATTGTCACCCAGAAGCTGTTTCCGTTTCTCCAGCACAATAAAATTGAGTTCTTTGGCCTTTTGATGCTCGCCCAGGTTTGAGTATGAGCTGGCCAGATTACCCATGGTACGCAGGGTGTCTGGATGATTGTCACCCAGAACCTGTTTCTGTTTCTCCAGCACAATGCCCTCAAGTTCTTTGGCCTTGTGATGCTCTCCCAGGTCCGAGTATGAGCTGGCCAGATTACCCATGGTAAGCAGGGTGTTTGGATGACTGTCACCCAGAAGCCATTTCTGTTTCTCCAGCACAATAACCTCGAGTTCTTTTGCCATGTGATGTTCTCCCAGGTCTGAGTATGATTTGGCCAGACTACACATGCTAAGCAGGGTGTGTGGATGATTGTCACCCAGAAGCTGTTTCTGTTTCTCCAGCACAATATCCTTGAGTTCTTTGGCCTTTTGGTGCTCTCCCAGGCATGAGTATGAGTTGGCCAGATTACCCATGGTATGCAGGGTGTTTGGATGACTGTCACCCAGAAGCTGTTTCCGTTTCTCCAGCACAATGACATTAAGTTCTTCGGCCTTTTGATGCTCTCCCAGGTTTGAGTATGAGCTGGCCAGATTACCCATGCTAATCAGGGTGTGTGGATGATTGTCACCCAGAACCTGTTTCCGTTTCTCCAGCACAATAACATTGAGTTCTTTGGCCTTTTGATGCTCTCCCAGGTTTAAGTATGAGCTGGCCAGATTACCCATGGTAGCCAGGGTGTTCGGATGGTTGTCACCCTGGAGCTGTTTCTGTTTCTGCAACAATTCTTCCAGTAGCTTCTCATTTTGTTTGTATTTTCCACCTTCCAAATATATTGTTGCATATTGATTCCTGAAAACCAAAGCTACTTCTGCATCCCTCTGTACAGCCAAGTCAACATGTGGACACAATAGCAGACTTGACAATTGCATATCTTGCTGTGGGCGTTCTGAAATAGCCATTCCAAGTATAGACCCCATGGTGGACATGTATCTTTTTGGATTGTGGACTGTTCCTTGACTCCAAGCATGTACTAATGGATGGATAGAAAAGAGCTTCTTCTGTGCATCAAAGCTAATCAATGAATAGGACTGGACTTCATTGGTAGCATCCAAAAACTGCAAGGAGTCCCATTCACCAGTTGGCCCCAGAAAATGGGAGAGGAACTCCAGAGGCTTTTGTAGTTCTTCTTCGGATAGGCTATCAGAAGGAAACATGTACTTGGATGCATAGCTGAAGATCTCCTCTGAGATTCCATTATGGTGGAGGAATGAGCAATGCTGCAGGAACATGGCAGCTGGTGGTGTGAGCTGGTCAAAACTCATTTGCCATGTTGTGTACACCGTCCACGCATTAACCATCATGAGACTGAGCAGGCTTTTCACTGAGTAGTCGTGCTTGGTTCTTTGTATAAAGAGCCAAGTAGCCATCAAGATCTTGAGATTTTGATATGAATGCCCCAGCCTGAACAATTGCCAGAGGTAGACAGTGCAATGACTACGGAAGTGTTAACAAATTGAAAGGATACCCAGGTTTAATTGTCTTACCTTCACAATTTCTGTTGCCATTTGTTCAGTACGGATTGTGGCCTTCTGTAAAGCACTCTTGAGTAGCAATGCCACTGCATCTTCTTCCTTCATGTCCGACACAAGGGAATGGGATCCATAAATGCGGAGTCCTGGATTTCGAGAGGTAATAATGACATTCCCATGATTGCACTGCGGAATAAAATCATTCAGCTTGATACTTGGATCATCTGCATTGTCAAAGAAAAGTAGCCATTCTTCAACTTTGCTGGTCAGCCATAGTAAGCCATCTTGTGGAGAATCTCCAAAATCTTTCAGAACAGCTATGTTCTTGAGACCTGTATCAATTGTCGCAATGGTGCTGGTGTCGATAAAAAAGATGTCTGAGAAGCTGATAGAACTGAATCAATGAACGGTTCCACATTGGATGGTCAAGCTTACTCAGATGATGCTTCATTTATGAATTTCAGGGCAATCTGTGTCTTTCCAGCACCTCCAAGTCCATGCAGGACATAAATGCATTGGGTTCCCGTGTTAGAAGTGAAGAAATCATGCATTTTGTCCAGGATATCCTGTCTGCCTTGGAAGATTCTTGATGGAGGAGGACAATGATTGGCTATTTGAGATGCTCGGATGTTGTGAAGCTGCAACACTTGCTCCGAAGCAAGTGTGGCTTGCAGATTGGGCGCAATTAACTGTCCTGCAGTGATATGCACAATGGGACCCTCCCCAGCCCCACCAGAGCCACCAGCATGGTGTGCCTGACCCCCGGGACCACCTCTGCCACCTATGCAAAAAGATCAATTCCTTTGACGTCTCAAGAAAAGCAATCCCGCACCAAAATGTAGAGTGATCGAGATTCCTCATCTGAAAGCATGATGCCGTTTGGATGCCGTACCAACTTAGGAGGCAAGTATATCAACCACAGGCAACATTTCCACAGGAGCCAGACTGACCACAAAGAAATAGAGGACTGCAGTGGTGGAGGGTGGAGGACAAGGAGACGACACGTAACATGGGAGACACAAGGACGAAGCTTCTTTTCGTGATCGGGTCGAGGCCCAGGTGCCGATCTTTATCAGTGCACTCATTAATACTTATTCAATCAGAAATCGTGCCCCCCCTGGCTGAACCTCGTCCCAGTCCTTTGCCTGTTGCCCCGGCTCCCATTCAGCCTCCAAGTCCCACTTTGAAACTTATTGTTGCCATGCTCGCGACTCACGCGGTGTCGACTTCCACACGCCACAATCTCTTTAAGTTAGATGATCAATATTGTGGTATGATATATCGGTACCACTCTTCCACATGCATCGTTTCGAGTCTCGCGGCCAGGGTGCGTACACCCGCACACCATATCCTCATCCACTACCCCCCGATGTTGCCGGCGGTGTGCGCTACGTCCGCTGCGTCAGCGCTGCTTGGTGGGAAAGTGATTTAGAGGGTGCATATGTACCTTCTGCTCTCTCTCTCTTCTTCAATCACATCCCCTTCCCCTTCTTCGTCCCATCCCTTTGTACCCATCTCCCATCCGCTCCTTCTTCGTCCCCGCCCTCGCCCTCGTGTACGCCGCACTCACACCCGACCCCCACCCGCGCTATCGACCAGGTGCCAGGTCCCGTTTGCGCGGACTCGCACTCGGCGCGGGTGTATCGGCGCACGCAGATGCTGTGCGCGTCGAGTCGCCGTATGCGGAGACGGCGCGCGTCTAGTCCCCACGCAGCGGACTACCGAGTCCTGCGCGCGGGGCCATGACCAGAGCGTGCGCGGCCTCGGCATCGCATCTGCACGCGCGTTGGGTCCACAGCCGTGCATTCCCTGCCGTGCCCTCCCCTCCCTCTCCTCTCTTCCCAGCACTTTCTGCCTACGCGCACGCATACTGACCCACTCGCCGGCATAGAAACCTGACGAGACGCCGCCTACTCACAGTGGTCAAACCCGCTTCGACCTCATCACCTCAGCGCCAACGCCACGGCCTTGCTGGATCTGGTCTAGCCGATTCGGGGGTTAGCATCGGAGAAAGAGAGCGCGCGAGGTACGTACCGTACGCTCATCGTGCTGCTGCGCGCGCTTACCACGTCGAACTCCGCACTGCCCACACGGAGGTGTGATCGAGCCCCCACAGACTCCCTCAAGCACGCGGCGCCTGCTGGTGCGTCCTCCAAGCAATCCCTTTCCACCACATCCACATCCCCGTTCCCATCGCTCTCCACCCCCCACCCGCGCTCTACTCTACTCCCACTCGCGGCGAGTGCGCAGACCCGGTGCTCGCCATCTCCCTCGTCCCACGTCGTCCCGCCCTCGCGTACATACCACACCGCCGCACAACGCACCCGCACCCGCACCCGCACCCGCGCCTGAGTCGAGTGCAGCTGGCACCAGGTATCAGGTGCCGTTTCGCGTCGCACTCAGCGCGAACTCGATGCGCGTGCGGATGCCGTGTGCGTCGAGTTCCCGCGCATGCAGCTGCCTTTCTGCATGCATGCGAGCGCGCGGGCCGAGTCTTGCGCGGCAATCGTTCCTGTGCACGCAACGCGGACTCGGCATCCGCGCCGTATCGGCGCTGCTGTACATTCTCGAGCCGCACCCTCTCTCCTCCTATCCCCTCCTTTTCCTTCTCTGTACCCGTAATATACCCGTGCCGCCCCATATTCTTCCCTACGTAATTATTGAATACATCCATCCTGCCAAATGACCTGTGGAATTCTCGTTGGTCAAGTTGTGCGCCGGCTCCATTGAGTTGAATTGAAGGGAACCTGGGAAGTTTATCTGGAGTCGAGGCTTTGCGAACTTGATGGGCTTGAGAATTTGAAGGATTTGAGGACTTGAAGCTTGAAGCTCGAAGACCCAGGAGAACGAGTAACTATTCGAAACGACGCGGGGAAGATGATCCGAGCTGTGAATCAAAACCAAGTCAGCTTGGATTCAAACAAGGAGAACGAGAACGAAATGGGTACGTACGTACTGTACCTTCAATCCAAATTATGCTTAACAACTTGAATTCAATTTCGCAAATGTTGCATCCAGAGGGGCTAGAAAAAGTTGAGGGTAAGCATACTTTAATTGGAATTTAATTCGGGGAGAGGGTATGTACTTACCGTGACAAAATTCGGTCCAGGTACTTGGATTTTCAAACGGTTGGGAAGGGAATCGACGCTGCAATTGACTGCGAAGAAATCAAGGTACTACCAGGTCGGTTCCCAAAATAAAATTGATTGACTGGAGAGCAACACTTACCTTGCGCAGTTTGAACGCGGCGCGCGGGGAGTCGCATGTCAGTCTAGCCCGGGTCAACAAAATGAAAGTAAGGTGAGTAATGCGACGGAGATTGAAATGAGAGGAATGCCTACTTCGGGGAGGATAGGTTCGAATAGTCAATTGGGTTGAGTTGCGGCGCGGAATACCGGTACTGAGAGCGATGGAGGTGAGTAAAAGGGATCGAAATTGAATGAATGGGAGGATTCACCATGCAGTAATTGAACCCAAGCCATTGCAAGGCAGGTTGAAGTTGAATCGGTGTTCGATTGAACTTGAATATGAAACTCAAGTCAATATCCTGCAAAGAATGCAACGAGGAAAGACTCACCGATATATGTAGGTACTTGAACCCGAGTTCCGTTGGTTGCAATTCAAATTTGACTTGGATAGATCGGCAGGATCGATGCATGACACCAATAAATAAAATGAAGACTCACGGAAAGTTTGGATACGTGATTCGAGTAGCGTTGAGGTTGAAGCCAAGTACCAAAAGAACGAGCCTATGAAGCAATGAAAGGTTACTTGAACATTCAATTGAGCCAAAATCGAACCGTACTTACGCTGAGCCAAGTTGAGTTGCATTAGGGTGTTACACAGTAGAGTTTTCAAACGGTTTTCAAGCTTGTTTTCAAGTTGGTTTTGAGTCTGATTTTGAGCGAGCGTGACAGCGATTTCAACTTTGATCGCTCGCGCGAAAACCGCGAAAACCGCGAAATCAAGCACGGCAACAAACCGGCAACATTCGGCCGTCCGGCAGAGCACCCACGTGAACAACAAATAAGGCACGCAAATCACTTGAAATGCGTGCAGCGCGTGTTATCCTGTTAAGTATAAGTTGTGGGACATGGATAGCGGTCTGAACTGACTGAATGAGTGCCGCTTTAGGCTGTTTCTTCTCTTCATCCGCGCTTTTACGCCCCTTACGGCCTTGACCGCGATTTTCTTTCTTGCTGTCAGGCTTTGCTTTGGACGCGTTCCCTGTGGTCTTCTTGGGGCCTTTGGCTTGGGTAATGGCTAGGCGGGCCTTAATGGCAGCTTTAGTCGACATGAAGAAGGATATGAGACGCGACGGAAGAGGAGGACGCGACGTGGCAGCACGTGGCAGGCAATTCAAAATCCGCTGTTATGTGCCGAAATCCGTCCGAAATCAAGTGTCTCGTCACACCGTTACTTGGGTTGAAATCAAAATCAAAACCAACTCGAAAACAAGCTCGAAAACCATTTGAAAACTCTACTGTGTAACACCCTATTGTGTCCGAGGCTCAGACACAAACTCCGAGCCCCAAGACAATATTGAACCCGGTCAACTCGACCACCTCAGAATCAGATCCACAATCCAATAACAATTAGCCACAACATACAACACCTCATCAAAGATGAAAGCAACAAGCACCAGGGTAATATCAACGTTGAACCCATCCCCGAGATGCCCGAGGTTCAATCCTGCTCAGTGAATTAAATGAGGAAAGGCTAGTACAAGGTACCACATACCTATTAACCATTGAACGAACCTTTCAAGCACCCATCCAGGCCGGTAAGGAACTAACTTACTTAACTTACTGGCTTACTGGCTTACTGACTGACTAAAAGTTTAGTAAATATAAGTACCTACCACCTCAACTGAAATCAGAAACGAAATTCTGATTTCAGCGCAGTTGACACATTAGGTTGACCGTCCTTTGCTAATGTCATACAAGTAGTTTCGCGCTTTAAGGTGAGGTGACTTGCATTACAATACTTGACATTTCAAATCAATTTCAGATGAACTGAATGAAGGCCAATATTATTCAACAAACTTCAGTTCATATATCAACAGCAATTTCAGGTTGACCGAAGTGTAGATTTATTATTTGCATTTAGAATTACACCCACACTAACCCTAAATTTAGCAATTTCAGATGTGTTTCCATAGTGAAAATTTTACTTTGCAACACTAAAACAAACAATATGCGTTCCAACATAGTCAGCAGTAAAAAAAAGAACCTAAGAGCACTCCAAAGAGGAGGTGGGACCTGGAGTGATAGATCTGTTGCGAGTGCCCAGGGTATGGTCATGAAGTTTAAGAGGGGTCTGACTCTTGTTAGAGATAAGACGGAAGCAAAGGGGAAAAAAGGGTATGTTGAAGCTCAAGGGGGCACCAAAACAAATGAATGTGGGGTTGTCCACATCGCACCACCCAGCCATTCTTGCTGTGGCCCTCTATATTGGTCATCTCAGCACCCGTTATCGCCTCACAAATCCGCACGGTCTTGTTATGAGCCAGACATGACACATGCGCTGATAAACCGTGAATTGAAATACACTGAAATAATGTGTTTTTCACAATTTAATACACACTCATGCTCTAACTAAGAAGTAACATGTATCCCACACAGTTAGTTAAAAGATGTACCGTGGGGTGCTCACAGTTCGTTCACAGCTCAACAATCTGGAAAGCTCACATACTGGATAAGGGTTTGACAACAAATACAACTAGGCATGGCTGAATGTTCAGAAGCCACCACGGGGTCTATTCACGCGGCGGAGAATCAGCTGTCATTTGCAGTTCGAGTTTCTGCCGTCATCGAACGGCCACTCGAACTGTCATTTGCATGAACCTGGTCGTTTTCCCCTTTAGTCGACGCGACGGTGTTTCCCGTGAGCATGATGCAGCCATGTGTTTTCGGATGTTCCCGGGAAATAAATGAGTTGAAAATGATAGTTTTCTTCTTTGAGCTCAGTTGTGATTCAAATATTCTCGGAGCTGGCTGAGATTGAAGCTATGGACACATAGGACAAGGCTATCAGAAGATCGTCAGAGAGAACATCGAAAAAGTACGCAAAAACATGCTCCGAATGACGAAAAGTTGCTGTTCTGTTTTTTCAACGGATTAATCTGGCTAAAATAACCCTCGTCCCCAGCCAGGCCAACATCTCGTTCACCTCTTCCACAAAACACTTTCAGACCTCAAACGTCGGTGCCGCACCTTCCAACTCCATGTCGCATGGGTACTGGGACACCTAGGCGTCAAAGGGAATGAACAGGTGGATGGTGAGGCGAAGGCGGCTGCCCAGGGTGAGTTGTCCGAGATGCCACACTCCCTAACACCCTGAAGGACCTCCCGGGAAGTGTTGCCGCTGTGAAGGCTGCGCACAAGAAGGCGATTGCCAGGTCGTGGAAGGATGCGTGGCTGGCGTCGCGCACAGGCAAGCACTTTGCCAATTTTGACAAGACACCGCCGGGACAGAGTACATTAAAATGGTATGCTGATCTGCCCCGGACGCAATGTAGCATCCTCACGCAGCTGTGTACTGGCCACATCAGACTTAATGCCTACCTCGCGTGGTTTGGGATCGTGACCTCGGACCTGTGCTCCACCTGCCAAGAACGCGAATCCGTCAACCACTTCCTTTTCACCTGTTAACACTTCAGTGGCCAGCACAAAATATTCTTCGCCGCACACTCTTTACGGATAGCCGACAACCACTTACCAAGAAGACTCTCAGTGTGAAACCCAAGAACAGAGCGGTGCTTCGCACTTTCGTCGCGGCAACAGACCGTTTCCACCGGTAGGCACCCCCTCATCATGATAATTTTCCCCCTGGGCTCCTTCATCTCATGAATTACCTCCCCCTCTCCCTCTTTTTCCTCTGTGTTATTTCCCTGTTCCCACTGTTACACCTATACCTGTACCTATACCCATAGCTATATCTATACCTACCTATGCCCACGCCTCATGCCCCCTATCTACTCTATCTCTTTTCCTTACTATATCCCATGGGACCTTCCATCGTCCCATCCCGGCACTCTATCGGAACACGCCGCCCCCACCAATTCATACTTACTACTTTATGTACCTTATCCCTCACTTTACCGCACTCATTGCCACAACCCTCCCTACGTACCCTATCTCAGTCGCAGGGGAGTCTGGCGGGCTGCGGGGCAACCACGGTGTAGTGTGCGCTCCGGCACCTGCGACAGCCACCCACGAGGTTTTACCCTGCGTCCTCCCTTGAATTGGCACCACATAGGCCATAAATGGCCTGAGCATTGGTATAATAAATTTGATTCAACAACAGTGAATTCGCATCATCTGTCATTCAGAATAAATAGTGCGGTTATATCTGGACCTGGATTCGAACAAAAGGCTCTCATGTGCGTGTGGCTCAGTACACAAGCTTACTTTTTCCATCCAATGAATGGATACTTTCACTCTGTATGTACCTCAACTATTTATCACAGGCATCTCATTTGCACATATTGGGATTTCAATGAATAAATAATTGTTTCAACAGGCGCACTCATCACAACATCACTTTCTGCTCCTGCCTAACAGTTTCTCAATCTCCTCCGTAAAATGCCCAGATTACGCATGGTATGCAAGGTGTGTGGATGGTTGTCACCCAGAACCTGTTTCTGTTTCTCCAGCACAATACCCATGAGCTCTTCAGCCTTCTGATGCTCTCCCAGGTCGGAGTATGAGCTGGCCAGATTACCCATGGTACGCAGGGTGTCAGGATGATTGTCACCGAGAAGCTGTTTCCGTTTCTCCAGCACAGTACCCTTGAGTTCTTTGGCCTTTTGATGCTCTCCCAGGTGTGAGTATGAGTTGGCCAGATTACCCATGGTATGCAGGGTGTCTGGATGATTGTCACCCAGAAGCTGTTTCCGTTTCTCCAGCACAGTACCCTTGAGTTCTTTGGCCTTTTGATGCTCTCCCAGGTGTGAGTATGAGTTGGCCAGATTACCCATGGTATGCAGGGTGTCTGGATGATTGTCACCCAGAAGCTGTTTCTGTTTCTCCAGCACAATACCCTTGAGTTCTTTGGCCCTGTGATGTTCTCCCAGCTGTGAGTATATACTAGCCAGATTACCCATGGTCTGCTGGATGGCTGGGTGATTGTCACCCAGAAGCTGTTTCTGTTTTTCCAACACTTCTTCCAGTAGCTTCTGAGCCTGTTTGTATTTTCCATCTCCCCAATATATTATTGCATATTGATGTCTGAAAACCAAAGCTACTTCTGCATCCATCTGTACAGCCAAGTCGACATGGGGACACAATAGCAGACTCGCCAATTGTATATTCTGTTGTGGGCGTTTTGAAATAGCCATGCCAAGTATAGACCCCATGGTGGACATGTATCTTTTTGGATTGTGGACTGTTCCTTGACTCCAAGCATGTACTAATGGATGGATAGAAAAGAGCTTCTTCTGTGCATCAAAGCTAATCAATGAATAGGCTTGGACCTCATTGGTAGCATCCAAGAACTGCAAAGAGTCCCATTCACCAGTTGGCCCCAGAAAATGTGAGAGGAACTCCAGAGGCTCCTGTAGTTCTTCTGTGTATGGGCTATCAGAAGGAAACATGTACTTGGATGCATAGCTGAAGATTTCCTCTGAGATTCCATTATGATGGAGGAATGAACAATGTTGCAGGAACATGGCAGCTCGTGGTGTGAGCCGGTCAAAACTCATTTGCCATGTTGTGTACACCGTCCACGCATAACCATCGTGAGACTGAGCAGGCTTTTCACTGAGTAGTTGTGCTTGGTTCTTTGTATAAAGAGCCAAGTAGCCATCAAGATCCTGAGATTTTGATATGAATGCGCCAGCCTGGACAATTGCCAGAGGAAGATAGTGCAATGACTATGAAAGTGTTGAGAAATTGAATGAGTACCCAGGTCTAATTGTCTTACCTTCACAATTTCTGTTGCAATTTGTTCAGTATGGATTATGGCCTTCTGTGAACCACTCTTGAGTAACAATGCCACTGCATCTTCCTCTTTCGTGTCCGACACAAGGGAATGGGATCCATATACGCGCAGTGCTAGATTTCGAGAGGTGATAATGATATTCCCATGATTGCACTGAGGAATAAAATCATTCAAATTGATGCTTGGATCATCTGCATTGTCAAAAAAAAGTAACCATTCTTCAACTTTGCTGGTCAGCCATGCTAAGCCATCTTGTGGAGAATCTCCAAAGTTTTTCAAAACAGCTATGTTCTTGAGACCTGTATCAATTGTTGCAATGGTGCTGGTGTCGATAAAAAAGATGTCTGAGAAGCTGGAATATAGAACTGAATCAACAAACAGTTTTAACATTAGATGATCAAGCTTACTGAGATGATGCTTCTTTTATGAATTTCAGAGCAATCTGTGTCTTTCCAGCACCTCCAAGTCCATGCAGGACATAAATGCATTGGGTTCCCGTGTTAGCAGTGAAGAAATCACGCATTTTGTCCAGGATATCCTGTCTGCCTTGAAAGATTCTTGATGGAGGAGGACAATGATTGGCAATTTGAGATGCCTGGATGTTGCGAGGCTGCAATGCTTGCTCCGGAGCAAATGTGGCTTGGAGATTACAGTATTGTATGGGGAAATGGGACGATCAAATTTTGTTCCGCATTAACCCTTGAAATGGGGGAAATTGTGGCAAATCTGAGTCGGCCAATCTAATCATACAATATAAAAGTAATCTAGTGCACAATATCTCGAAGATCTGTCAGCAACTGACCTATATCGGCGAGGATCAAGGCCAAATCTCCTTATCAGTCAAAGGATGTGGAAATGGGACGCAGTCACAGTCACTCCGGTTATCATCGGCTACTGTCTGCCGGCTATCTAATCGCTTTGGATTCCTCGTCCTCCGCTGTTTTCAGGGCTTCAGGAGTAGGCACTCAGGGCTCTAGTCCTCAGTGGCAAGCTCCAGAATGATATTTGTGCAACGATTAAGCTGTTTTGCTGAAAGGGGAAGGTGGGTCGTGACCATCAAATTTGATCATCTCTTGGCGCTTTTGGACTCGAAGACCGAAATCAATTCCACAGAGCATCTATGCGACCTCGGGAGGCTCCGGAGTGCTGCACATATGTCCATGTTGCTTACATTTATCTACCATTTGGAGCTTGAGGCAAAGAGGTGTCTCCACCTAAAGCTTTTCAATAAAAGATCTCTGATTTCATTTCAAAATTTGCCGGTTTTGAGAATCATTCCATTGTACCACAGGATCGCAAGGCAGGTTGAGGCCACAAATATTCTTCAACATCCTTACACCTCATAACTACTTGCTAGCAAAGCCTTGAGGCTCAGAACTCACTCCTCACCCTGTAAATCGGCATCGTCCCATTTCCCCATACAATACTGTATGCGCAAATAACTGTTGTGTAGTGATATGCACAATGGGACCCTCCCCAGCCCCACCAGAGCCACCATGCTGGTGTGCCTGGCCCCCAGAACCACCTTGGCCACCTATGCAAAAAGATCAATTCCTTTGACGTCTCAAGAAAAGCAATTCCGCACCAAAAATGTAGAGTGATCGAGAATCATCGTCTGAAAGCATGATGCTGTACCAACCTTGGGAGGCAAGCATATCAACCACTGGCACCATTTCCACAGGAGGCAGACTGACCAACAAAAACAGAGGACTGCAGTAGTGGAGGTGGAGGACAAGGAGATGACACGCAACGTGGGAGATACTAGGACGAAGCTTATTTTCGTGATCGGGGTTGGATCGGGGAGTCGAGCCTGGGTGCCGATCTTTATCCGATCTTTATCAGTGCAACATTAATACTCATTGAAATCTTGCCCTCCCTGGGCCAAAGCTCGTCCCAGTCCCTTTCCCGTAACCCCCGGCTCCCACTCAGCCTCCACGTCCCACATTGAAACTATTGTTGCAATGCTCGCGACTTGCTCGGTGTCAACTTCCCCACACCACAATCCCTTTAAGGTTAAGTAAATGATCGTTGTATATCGGTACCACTCTTCACACGCATTGTTTCGTGCCTCGGACTTCGTGATTTGGCTCGATCCTAGGTGTGTTTGCACTTTCCATCAATTTTTTCTTCACTCCATTCACTCTTTCTTCTCTGTCTTGCCATCCGCACATACTCCCTTCTGCTGATCTCAAATTTCTCCTCCCAATTCCAATGCACCCGGTGGGCCCTTCCCAACCGGTGCCATCGCTGTGTCACTTCGACGTTGTGCAACGGCATCCCGGCCGACGACTTATATCCGCACCTGTTCTACGCGAATAGGTAGGTTCGGAGCAAGCCTGTCGCCGCTCCGGCCCGGCGAGCCGGCCCTTCGGTTGAAGGAGCCGTGTTTGGTGTTTTTGATTTGATTTGGTTTGTTCGCCCGGCATTGCGGGGCATTGTCAGAACGGGGCTTGGAACGAACCTGAATAAGCATCTCTTTACTGTACTTGTGTTTGGTGAGCAGTGGTGGGACTTGTATACAAGATTCAGATGTTCCGGTCCGTAAGTCTATCATTATGCATAGGTTCATAATTCATTTAGGTTGATCATGAGGGTGGTGAAAGCCGAGCGGGACGGAACAAGGGGCCAAAAGGGCCGATGACTTCTCACGCCAAGACCAACCCGACCGACCAACTCCTCTGGCTCCCCTTCAAGTCTCCTCAGCAACCGCCGTTAACGCCATCCTCGTCCTCTGCTTCGCCTGCTCCCGCACCATCTCCCTCAGTGCGCTTCCCATCCCAACGTCGTCGTCCGCGTCAACGGCGAAAATGGATACCGCAGAGCACCCGCTCTCTCCCTCAACCTATACTCAAACTATCGCTCAAGCCTCGAGTCTGATCATGACGCACTGCCCGCCAAACAACTAGTGCTACCAGCAAGTGCACCCCACGCTGCGCGCAAAGCACGGCCGGCAACTGCTCCCCCTTTTCTCCCTTCCCCTCGCTGCACAACCGCCTGTATTACGATGCGCGTGGCGACTCCCCATACGGTACGTCTCTCATTCCCTTACTTATTCGTCATACTTATTTGTTCTTTATCTAGTCTCTTGTGCGCGTCCTCAGCTCGCATTGCCCCTTCTCTTTACCTACTCACACACTCACTTACAGCACGCCACCGTTTACCCTTCACCTCGCCGAGGGCGGGAACAAGCACAACGAAAGCTGGATGCTCGCAAGGCACACGCGGCGGGGACCATTCGTGCGTACACCCACACACCCATCCATCGCGTGCGCGGCGCTGTGTACATACGCCATCTGCGCAAGCGGGGACGTCAGCGCTGCTGAGAAGGAAAATTAAAGACTGCGTATGCATGTATGGTTTTTTTTTTTTTGGCATTGTATCCCCTTCCATGCCCCTCCTTGCTCCCATGTCCCTCCTTCGTCCCCATCGTCTCCGCCCTCCTTGCCCTCGTGTACATTATCGCTGCACTCGCACCCGCACCCCGCCCGCGCTCTCGCTGTTGGCTTGAGTGGACCTGGCGCCAGGTCTCGTTGCGCAGCCTCAACTGCACTTAATTCGACTGCTGAAGAGAGTTACAGCGAGAATTCGATTCATTTGTTTTTAGAAATATTGCCAGACTGGAATTTAGCGGGGGGAATCTATGCTGCGAGTAAAGTCAGTAAGTATTTAATGAATGAACTACGGGACGGACATCGAGTTCTCGGGGTTCGGGATTTTGAGCAAAGAGAAAGAGACTGGAGGAGTTGGTTAGTTGCACTAGAATGAAAGAGGGAAGAGTAGAAGTGTGGAAGGGAATAATTCGGCGGGGAGTCAAATTCACGCCCCGAACCAATTGGAACTTGGTGAACTCGACCCAAGTCCAGATGAATGAAAACGCACCGAGATTTGGATTGAGCTTGAGTTTGGACTCCCGTGTGGACCTTAAGCTGTGGAATCTTGATTCGACTTGGAACGGCAGGACTGTTCGAGGAGAGTACATACATGATGTGCAAAACACGGCTCGGAAAAAGCTGACTTTGGATTGTCAGTATCTGGCGGCCAGGGGTATATCCCGGCGATGAATTCTACCCAGATCCGAGTCCAGGTCAGCAACCAACGAAAAAACGAACGAAGGTAAAAAAATAAGTTGAACAAAAACAGAAAAGAAAGTATAAGCAGCGTTGAGGTATCCTTCGATGGCTCAACGTTGCGTCGAGCCATGCAGTGTTGAATCATCCAAGCTTCAATGCAAACATATGATACATGAGGAGTCCGAATGAGATGCATGAATGAATTTGAAGCTCACCTTGATTCAACATCGAAAATTTGGTGGTACACGTTGCGCTGGGTTTGGCTATGGAAAGAACATGGTCAGCAAAGATTCAACACAGCCATTGATAAAGAAATCAAGAAGAGGAATAGTTGTCTGGTTTCAACCTCGCACACAATAAATGCAAAGCCTGCTTTGATAAACATGGCTTCGATGCAATGGTATGTTCAACGCAAAGAAAACGAATTCATCGATAGATGTACAGGAAGTAAAGATAAAGTGCGAGTGGATGAATGAGTGAATGAAGTGGAAGCTTATCTTGGTTGAAGGTCATCGAGACCTGGAGGCGTGATGGAATTGAACTCATCCTAATTTTTCTTGAAGTTATAGGTATGTATGAAAATTGGTAGTCTGCCAATGTAGCGATATAAGAGTAATATTACACACCTTGAAGCGAGACCGGTTCAGATTGACGATAGTCTCCGTGGTCTGAGCAGAGTTCCTGCATTTTTCGAAGCAGTGGAACGGGATCTGACGTGCAAACGCGAGTCCTTGATTAATTTGAACGTCAGTAGACCGTCACTCAGCTAACGATTCAAAGGGTGCTCATAATAAGTCATTGGAATATTGAATGTTGAACGTTGAACCCGATGATCCTTCTTGAACTTCAAGGTGAGCGACATTGATGACCTACGAGGAGTTAATGTAAGAGTAAGCTACACATCTTGAACCGAAGTAGAACTTCACTCGGACCAACGTGAGGCAAAATTGGCGATAGTTTCGGCCAGTCACACCGTGTTCAAGGGTTTGAGATAGATTCAGGCCAAGTTGAACTTCGAGAAGCGATTCCTGGATAATTTTGAACCTCAGTAAATGGATACGGACCGAAGAAGGGCTCACCTGAACCCAGGTCGAAGCAAACTCCAGCCGTTTGGAGGAAGCAAGTCACTTGAGGTGAGGTGTGAACGAGTGTTGAAGTGTATTCAATAATCTGCGGACATACATGAAGGTCAGTAATATGCCAACGGCAAAGATATTCAACCCCACTTCGAGGTGAACTTGAGATAGTATCCATTTGACGATAATCTCCACGAAAATTTAGGCCAGGGAGAATTCGAAGAGGGTCTGGGAAGAGTGCACGATATCAATCTTGGTTGTAATGAAGGCAAAATGTAAGTGCACCACGAATTTTGCTACCAAGCTGAGCATATCCCCGCAGAAAGGTCACGGCAAAGTCGGCCGGTCAGACGGAATTGAAGGTTGGAAGTTATTGAAGATCTGGACGGCGGTCCGGAAAGGAAGCCGTCACACTAAGCCTGGTTCAAGTCCTAGACCCAGGAAAATCAGATTCAAGGAAGAGGTGCGACGAATCAATACATACCAGCCAACCAAAGTCCGAGTCTTCAAGTAAAGGTTGAACGGTGTTCCGAGGGCAGCATAATAATCTGGGACATGGGTGACGGATATTGAATTAAATACATTGAGGGACTGATGAACCACGCTCAGTAAAATAAATTCGGAACATAATGCACGGACACACCTGGGTTTGAACAGGCATATTAACGGCCTCTTGAGGAGACTGAACAACGTTGAATGAAGCCTTCAACCTGAATGCTTTGAACAAAGATCAGTCCAAAAAAGGTGACCAAAACGACTGCGCGGGCTAACCTGGTTTCAAAAGAGTATAGGTTCGGCCATAAAGAACTGCCATAAATGTGAATAATAGGATAGAACTGCGCAAACGTATTGGTACTTGAGTTGAAGAACAAGTGGACGCATCACGCTTGAAAGGTTCAGGTAAACCTGGAGTAAGTGACCCGAATCCAAGTAGATTAAAAATTTGGTTGAACCAAAATTCAAACCATATGACCTCATTAAACCCAAATCGTATTGGATCCGAGTGAACCTATCCCTCCGTTCGAAATTCTGGCCAGCCCGCGAAGAATAACATGAGTTCTGACTGGACCGGATTTCGCCGTAACCCAGCCAACATGACGGCGCGTCAAATCAAATACAGTGCAAGCGTTGAATGGGTTTGAAACGACTTGTATTGAGGATCTGCGAGGAATTGAAAGTCAGTAAGGATGGGAGGAAAAAAAAAAAAAAAAGATTGAGCTCGATGAGGTCGAACAAAACTTGAGTACTTGAGTTGAGTTCAATGGATAGGTCGGTGAACGAACGAATATATCCGTACATCGAAGAAGGTCCATGCACGTTGAGTACTTGAGTGACCGATGTCGAGTTGAATGAAGTCTAGATAATACATAGCGAGTGAAGAAGAACCCATCTTACCCATAAAAGTGCCAAAATTTGAGAGTAATTCGACGGGAGATACAACCGAGAGGCTTTAAAGGGTGCTTGGATCGCGGTTTGAGTCCAGTTGAGATTGAATTTGAGTTTGAGGCCAAGATGCAGTCGCCGCTGAAGCCCTTGAAGTGGATTTTTTCCAAGTCGTTGAAACGCAGTTTGAAGCCGTTGAAGCGCGGAAGTAAGTAGCCTAAATCAAGGTGAAATTAATGCAAATTCATCTGTGAAAAATAATGAGCAACCTAACAAATGGAACGGTGAATTGCGTACATTGGCCCCAGTGAAAGCCAAAATTGCGCAGAGGTTAAATTGAACGGTCCAGAAGAGCTACGGGATGCTGTAGTAGACTACATACTGAAAGAATTGAATATTGACTCGTAGAATAATAAATGAACTCACCGCGGAATTGCGAAAGAATAGATTTGTAGGCAGATTTCGGCGCAGAGAGGTCACAGCGTGTTCTGATCACTGTCCAGCACCAGCGAAAAGAAAAGACAAGGAAAAAGAGAGCGTTGACGGGTATCTGGGACTTGTATTCAGATATCGCAGCCTGTAAGTCTATGGTTCATTTAACGGAGTGTCATGGTGGAAGTCGAAGGGAACGAGCGGCCCGAAAGAGCCGACACTTCTCACGCCAAGCCTTCTCCTCTTTGCTCAATCCGCGCTCAACTCAAGCCCGACTTGACCTCCTCTGCGTCCCCTTCAACCGTTCTATTTCATCTCGACGAACTCACTTAGCCATCCGCGTCCTCGGCCTCCTTGGTGCCTGCTCCCGCGCCGTCCTCTCGGCCTCTCTCACTCAAGTCTGTGTCGACTTTGCGAAGAGTTTACTCGTACAAACTGCCCGCCAAACGACTTGCACTGGGAGAAGGTAAGCATGCCTACTTCAACCCCTCGTTCCTTTCTCCCTCAAGCTTCCCCTCGCCTTGATCTCGCCCGTCTCTCGTGCCGTGTCGTTGCGAAACAAGGGGTCCCGCCCATGGCCTGCCGCTGCTGCCGCATAGCGCAGGGCCGCGCCTTGGGCCGTACGCGCTCGGAGCTCGCTCACAAGCAGCCAGCGGTCAACGTCGTCTTCATCCCTCTCCCTACATCACTGCTCTCCATCGTCCCCTTCCCCCCGCCCCGCGCCTAATCTTACCTTCCGTACTGGCTCACACACTTGTTTATAGCACGTCTACCTCAAGCCTTCGACTTCCCGACACTGGGACTGCGCACAACGAGGGGCAGGATGATGGGAGCCGCGGGGGACCGCTCGTCTCGCGGACAGGGTGCGTACACCCGCACACCATATCCTCATCCACTATCCCCCGACGTTGCGGGCGGTGTACGCTACGTCCGCGGCGTCAGCGTTGCTTGGTGGGAAAGAGATTTAGAGGGTACATATGTACCTTCCGCTCTCTCTTTTCTTCTTTAATCACATCCTCTTCCCCTCCTTCGTACCCATCTCCCTCTTCGTCCCCATCCGCTCCTTCTTCATCCCCGCCCTCACCCTCGTGTACACCGCCGCGCTCCCACCCCGACCCCCACCACGCTGTCGACCAGGTGCCAGGTCCCGTTGCGTGGATTCGCACTCGCACGCGCACTCGGCGCGGGTGTATCGGCACACGCGGATGCCGTGCGCGTCGAGTCCCGCATACGGAGACGGCGCGCGTCTAGTCCCCACGCAGCGGACTACCGAGTCCTGCGCGGCGAGGGTCATGACCGCAGCGTGCGCGGATTCGGCATCGCATCTGCGCGCTTTCGGACAGTCTCGGGCCATGCCCACTGCCCACTCCTCTCCTTCCAGTGCTTCCCCCCTACGCGCCCACATCCTGACCCACTCGCCCGCGTAGAAACGTGACGAGACGCGTCCGCCCTCTCACGGCGGTCAATGCTTCGCCCTCATCGCCTCAACGCCCACCACCACCACCCTTGCTGTCTCAAGTCTAGACAATGCGGGGGCTGTCCTAGAGGAGAGCACGCGAGGTACGTACCGTACGCTCATCGTGCTGCTGCGCGTGCTTACCACATCGAATTCCGCGCCGCACACTGGCCGCTGCCTACACGGAGGTGCGCCGAGCCTGCACAGACTCCTCAAGCACGCGCGCGGGCGCCTGCTGGTGCGTCCTCCACGCACTCCCTCTCCACCACATCCACATCCCCGTTCCCATCGCTCTTGATCCTCGCCCGCGCTCTACTCTACTACCACTCGCGGCGAGTCCGCAGGCCCGATGCTCGCCATCTCCCTCGTCCCACGTCGTCTGCCCTCGCGCATACTGCCGCACAACGCACCCG
This sequence comes from Mycena alexandri, assembly GCA_029233265.1. Classification (NCBI taxonomy): domain Eukaryota; kingdom Fungi; phylum Basidiomycota; class Agaricomycetes; order Agaricales; family Mycenaceae; genus Mycena; species Mycena alexandri. The sequence continues at coordinate 86,057 of JARJCM010000208.1, forward strand.
CACCCGCACCCGCGCCCGAATCGAGTGCAGCTGGCACCGGGTGCGACGTGCCGTTTGCGCGTCGCACTCGGCGCGAACTCGGTGCGCGTGCGGATGCCGCTGTCGCGCGCTCGCCGTGCGCGTCGAGTCCCCATGCATGCAGCGGCCATGCCGCAGTTCCTGCAGTGCGCGGACGCGCGGGTCGAGTCTTGCGCGGACTCGTTCCTGTGCGTGCAATCCACGCGGACTCGGTGTTGCTGTAAGTACATTCTCGAGCTTCGCCCTCTCTCCTCCCATCCCCTCCTTTCCATTTTCTGTACCCGTAATATACCCATACACACCGCATGTTCCTCCATACGTAATTTTCGAATCCATCCATTCTGCCAAATGACCTGTAGAATTCTCGGTAGTCAAGTTGTGCGCCGGTTGGAGTTGAATTGAAGGGAACCTGGGAAGCTTATCCAAAGTCGAGGCTTTGCGAACTTGATGGGCTTGAGGATTTGAAGGATTTGGAGATTTATTTGAGGACTTGAAGCTTGAAGATCCAGGAGAACGAGTAAGTACTCGAAACGACGCGGGGGAGATGATCCGAGGTGTGAATCACAACGAAGTCAGCTTGGATTTAAACAAAGAGAACGAGAGCGAAACGGGTCCTTGCTGTACCTTCAATTCAATATTATGAACTTAACAACTTGAATTCAATGTTGCATCCAGAGGGGCGGAGACTGGCTAGAAAAAATTGAGGGTAAGCATATTTATTATTTAATTGGGATTCAATTCGGGGAGAGGGTGCTTACTGCGATAAAATTCGGCCATGGTACTTGGATTTTCAAACAGTTGGGAAGGAAGAGTTGAATCGAATCGACGTTGACTGCGGAGAAATCAAGGTAAGGTCAGTTTCCCAAAATAAAATTGATTGAATGAAGAGGCTTACCTTGGGTAGTTTGAACGCGGCGCTGGGAGTCGAATGTCAGTCTGATCAGTTCCGATCGTTCCAATTACCGATTTCAACGGAGACGGATGGTGGGCTGGCGAGGATGCGCTAATCAGTATAACTTTCCCAAGCTGCGGATATTGCTAACCTATTCCCAGGTATGTGGTGGTGGGCAATGACCGATGCCATCAATTTAGTCCCACGGTCAAAATGCCGAGTTGCCGAGCGTCTGAGTGACCCAAATTCCGTGTTGATTCCGTGAAAACGTTTTCGGGGTTTGAACCTCCTCAAATCTCTCTGGTCGCAAGAGAAATAATCTTCAGAATACCTCTGGGTATGTTGCCTTCTGAGTGGATTTTCTGATTTTCACAATATTGCCTGTCAGATACAATTATGGCGGCCGATTTCCGTTCTTTTCAAGCAGCAGTGACAAATTGCCAAATCCACTCAGAAGGCAACATTCCCCAGTATATCATGAGGGATTTCTGTCAATGGACCGAAGTCTAAACCTTAGAAACGAAGGCGAAAAGAATTTACGACTGATCGAAGTGGCATCAATTCGACCTTTAGTCGAACACCACATCGACATAGTACAGCAATCCTTGGTCGTTTTTGTGCTCCAAAACAGTTTAACTATGGTCCAATCATTACTCACGAACTCTGGAAGCTCACCACAGGGCCAAAATCATCCTCGATAATTTATTTTATGCCCGCCGCGCTAAGACTGGCGAACCCAAGAGGCGTCAGATCTTGTTATCGGACACACTATCAACAGCACGTGCCCGTGGCCACCTTCCATATCGGGCCACTTTTCCGAGACATCACCCCACCACTTTTCAGCTGGATTTGATCCATAGGCATGGTGGGGTGGCTACATAGCCTCAGAATATTTGCCTGTGTCCCTTGGGCCCATTTCCCCTCAAAAGTGAATTTTTAGGGTTTCTCCGAGTGCAAAATAGCCAAAAACAAGTATTCTTCAACAGGCAAGGAGGAATCCGAGAGTTGGGAGCTCTAAGAAATTCAGAATATGACGGAGCATGTGATTCCTGGATTTTAGATGATAGGATAGTACTACGAGTCGCAGGTTCGTGTGCGACGGGAGATTATCATTGAGTATAACTGAATTGATGGTTCTTTGGGGAGTTTCCGGGGTAGCTGCTACACCTAAGCCCAGTCTGAGCCCTGAAACATTATTCTTGAGGGATATGAGCGTCGAAAGCAGGCTGGAAAAGTGTAAAGGCAGCGCATCACACCATCAAATCAGCCCCGATATGGAAGGTGCCCAACGGGCACGTGCTGTTGATAGTGTGTCCGATAACAAGATCTGACGCCTCTTGGGCGAACCAGTTGTCGCAGACATTGCTCTATTCCACAAGCACTTTGCCCGCGAAAATTTTGAAAACTTCGGAATATTATGTAGAAATAACAATGCTTCAATCGCCCCACCAAGTCTGAGGTGCTCATGTTAGAAATGAACCTGCGGGAGGGCAGATGAGTAGTGGGACAACTGATTTTGATCGCCCCCGCCAAAGCTGTGGCGGTGCTTGTCACGGATCAATGAAAGGCCTTGCCCACCACCAAGGTATGTCAGGCTCGATGGCACTTGACGGTGCCGCCGATACCGGCCGTGAACCCGTTGATGACCAGTCACTAGCAGTGACACCTAATAATCCCACATAGCAACACTAATTAGGGGTGACATATAGCCCGATATGGCAGCTCTAAGGAGAGGCGCCAGAGGTTGCGTAGGGCTCCATGCTATAAACCTTGCTATACCCTGCTATATATCTATGCTATATCACACTATATCTATGGGTGGGGGACTTAGAGCTTTTCGGCGGACTATGTGGCGGTGTGCGCCCTGCCGCCATCAGGCCCATCAGTGCGGTCATCACTGTGCCCGTCGCCGCCGCCGTCGGGTGAGAAAATCGGTATAAAATACCAGTAAAATACATGATAAATACGGAATATATAATGTGATCAGAATGTGACAAGCGCGCCATCACGCGCTGTCCCCGCCCGCCATGCGCGCTCATCGCGCCGCCGCCCGACATGCGCCTCGGCAACGGGTGGTCCAGAATCCTCGAAAAAATAACCATTAAATCAGGCATAAAAAGGCGAGTACGGGACACCCTGTGCGCCACTGCGCGCCCGCCGCCCCCGCCCTGCACGCCCATTGTGATGGCCGATGTTGGCAATGTGTGGTCCAAAATCCTCGAAAAAATAACCATTAAATCGGGCATCAAAAAACGAGTGGGGGACACCCCGCGCGCCGATTGTGATGGCCAACATTGGCGCACCTCCCGAACCTGCCGAACAAAAATTATGTAAAGATAACCATTAAATAGAGACAATACCACCAAAAAAAACCAAGAAATTCATCGAACGCTGTATACACTGGACATGCAAGGAGAACTACACTACGAGCCGTCCTCCTATTCGTAGTCCTCGTCCATGAAGTCCATGAAGTCCTTCCGCGCCTCCACACGCATACCTGGCGGCACCTTCGACAGCGCCGACCCCTTTGATCCCGACCCCTTCCCCGACTTGCTCCCAGATCCCCTTGCCTTCGGCTTCGGCTTCGACTTCCCCTTGTCCCCCGACCCCGATGATTTCTTCGCCTGCTTCGACAGCATCGCTAACGCCTCTAGCTTCGCCCGCTTGTCGGCGATGGACTTCAATCGCTCGGAACTGCCCGCATCCGCGCTCGTCTTCGTCTTCGTTTTCTTCCGGGGTCGCTCCTCCTGCTCCTCCTCCCGAGCCTTCCTCTTTTTCCCCCCTCCCGACTTCTCCTTCGACTTCTGCTTCGACTTCGACTGCTTCCCCGACTCCCCCTGCCTGGACCTCGACTTCTTCTGCTTTTTCCCCTTCCTCCTGCCTTGAACCTCCTCGTCGCTCTCATCGTCGCTCTCCTCGTCTTCCTCCGAGTCCTCCTCGTCCCAAACCCGCCTTTTCTTCGCGCCAGTCGCCTTGCTCCGAGTCCCGATCGGCCCGTCCGACTTCGACTTCGTCTTCGAAGGCTTGCGGGTGGTTTTCTTGTCGCTTCGAACCTTCCGCTGGACAAGTGTTAGGAATCCAACCTAATTCCCCCGCATTAACATATATAATTTATTTACGTGCCGTTGTTTATACCCGGCCGGCATCGCCGGCATTGATCTTGTATATAAGGCTCGAGATAGCCAAACAACGGCAGCTTTTTTACACTTTACACTTGTACTCGATATACCGACTTGCAATAACACCAGTTGTGCAGGTTCTCTCGAGTCCAAGCTCTCTTAGTGTAATCAACGCATAACACTTTTTTGAACCCCACACTACGTGAGGAGCAAATCGCGCTCGTCATCGACGATCGCACCATAGTACAAGAACAATCAAAAAATTACTTTTCTACTACATCGGTACCATGCCGAAGGTGAAGAAAGGTTCTAAAAAAGCAGCCAAGGCCAAATCGGCTGCTCAAAATACGACGAGCGCATCGCGCTCGGCTCACAGCGATGATCGTCGCACGCCCACGACTGTCGATCAAGTAGCGCCGTCGGACAATCCGCCGGATCGCCAACGATCGCGAGCGAGATCAGAGTCGCTGGAGCAGAATAAGATCAGTACTCCCGCAGTGGGAGCAGATGGACACGATCGGAGTCGATCGTCGCCGATGCCGACAGCGACTCCATCGGCCTCATCCCCCATTCCCTCCGGGTTCCAATCGGAGAATCAAACCTCGTTATTGCACAATACGGTCCCAAGTAGACCCAATACTGAGAATATGAGCGCAACTAGCTCAAAGGATAAACTGAGCCCAGTTGGCTCCGTAAAATCTAAGAAAACAGGTTCTCAGAGTTCGAGAATTAACCCAAATGATTTGGAATTTAAGTTGTCCGTCATCCCGCCGACTCCACAAGATAATCCAATTGAATTGGAGGGCGATACTACGTCGTCAGTTGCCGAAATAGTTACGGAAAGCGTGTGGCGCACGCTGGGCAAGGGAAAGCAGCGACGTACCTCAAATACAAGTGATGATATTGAGGAAGCCTTGTTACGCAGCATGCGAGACATACGCGAGAGCGGTTATAATTCAGAAGACGAACAAGCGGCCGCGCTGTGGCGAGATGTCAATATCAGATCTGCCCATGAGGCATTGCGCCGTGAACGAGAAATACACGAGAATTCAGAGGAATTTCGGAAGAGACAAGCGGCGTGGCAACGCGGAGAGCAGAAAATGCGTAAAATGCGAGAGCAGGATGATGTCGAATTTGCCAATGATCTGCAAGCACAGTTAGCACAGTTAGATGCGGATAAAGAACTGGCCCAACGGTTACATTCGTTAGAAACAAGCAGACTGGAGAAAGAACGCGCGCTTATTCGAGAAGCTCAGAAAAAATTGGGCCATAAGCACAAAGGTCCCTCAAACGAGAACGCTCCGTCCGAATACAAAATAAATATTCAGAAGGTCGAGCGAGACACAGGGGCGCGATACGCAGAAACAATATCGTCGGCTACGGATGAAGAGATTCCGGTGAAACGGCATACTCATACCTTGAAGGACAGAATTGTGCTCCAGAAGTACCGAATGGAGGAGATTGCCGCAAAAGGTGTTTCGGGAATTGAAGATCAAGGAATTGATTGGAATGATAAAGGTGAGCCGTTCGAGACTCGGTCCGCTCGAAGCCGGGGAAGCTCGGTGGGAACGAAGGGAGGTAAATGTCCTCCCAGAACCAGAAAGACTGAGGACGCCGAATCGGCCGTGAAGAAAGAACACTCAGGGGTTAATAAAAATAAGAACACGACCCCAAGTAAGAAAGAGGAACATACCTCTAATAGACCCGAAAATTCACGGGATTATAGAGCCTCCGGAGGAAGTAACGGAGGAGGAGGACGTCGTCCACCTAATAAAAAAGAGCCCGACTCTAGTGGCTCAGACTCGTCGTCATCATCTTCTGACAGTGAGAATAGTGATAGCGACGAGACGGACTCGTCGAGCGGGACTGAGACGCCTCGGGAGACATATAGCTCGGGGGAGTCCAGCAGTGGCGAGGACCGTGATCCGTTAGACTTGATATCGGAAATTACATCGCAATTGAATGATAACAGTAACTCACGGAGAAGGAGATATATGGGTGGTGACCCTTCAGATGATTCTTCATCGTCATCATCCGAGGATGAGCAGAAGTCCAGTAAAGGGCCTTCGAGGACGCCAAGGCGTCGGCCAGACGAGAGCCGACGCAAACGAAAGCGAAGATTGAGGCGTAATCAACGCCGCAAGCACCACCGAAAATCGCGTTCAGACGACGAACTGCCTTCATTCGAGGCGGGAGACCCTGATTTGGCAGGAATACCACTGAAACAGATGTTGAAATGGAAAAAAATCGCTCCACGCACCAATTATACGGCACTACAATGCTATGCTGGGTAAAAAGAATAAAGGATCGTCGATACTGGACGAAAATCGGAACGTAAGAATTCCCCCACCGGAAAAATACAACGGGTCGAAGGATATTAAGGTGTTTGAAGCGCATGTGGCATCTCTGGTTCAGTGGCTTCAGATAATCGGACTTGCTGGTCATAAATTTGACGAGAAGAGACTGGGGCTACACAGTTTTCATCTAACTGGCGCGGCGAAAGAGTGGTACGATACTCGTGTTAATGGAATACAACGGCCCAAGAAAAAATGGACTCATCTTCAAATGATTCTGGGAATGTTTGATTATTTCATTGACACTTCGTGTGTGCAAGAAGCGACAGAGGAATTCTGGCACGCGAAATTCTCGGCCGAAATAGGTGCCGCTGGCTTTTATCATGAACTCGTTACTAAGGCGAACAGAATGGTGAAAAAACCCGACTCATATACATTCAATAATCATTATATCAGCAAGCTGCCAGCGCCAATGGTGAAGCACTTACTGAGCCGCAATATCACGGCCGAGTATTGCACAATTAAACAAATCCTTCGGGCGGCCATAAACTATGAAATGCAGAAAAGTATTTCGGACAGATACTCAGCTGCGCGAGAAAGAGAAAAGGAACGAAATGTACAATCGAGTAAACCGTCGGGAAATACTACAGCTCGAAGGCCAGAGCATTCAAAAACGGTTAACCGTGAAGAAATCAAGAAACGAGTCTTCCGATTCGTTAAACGCGATGGGAAGGACTCGGAAGCTTTGCGGGCGGCGTTTAGGTCACGACCAACAGGTCGCGATGGGGGAGGAAAAGGGAACACGGGTAAAAATACCGTGGCATGCTATACGTGCGGGGGGCCTCATTACAAAAATGAGTGCCCGCAAAACAAGGCAGATAAAAAGATGTACGCACAAAGGGACATCGTAGACGATGTTTCGGACTCTTCATCCTCGTCAGACGATAAAAACGCGTCCGGAAGAGCAGAGGGCCCCGCAGAACATCTAAGGAATGCACATGAGGATGACGACGATGGAATGACATCCGAAGGAGGATATACGGTGCAGGAATTCAGCGACTATGAGCTGAGCGATGGCGATGAAAGGGGTGCTCACATGAGAGAAGAGGAGATGCCGGAACTATGGACCGACAGTGAGGATGGAGACACGGATGATGAAGAAACACCCGTGCCGAAACCAACCTCGTCCACACAACGACAACGACGGCGTCAGCGTGCGAAGGAATATGCGGCGAAACATGCTGGACTATTCAATGTGTGTGATGACTGGGATCCAATCCAAATGATTGGTGAGGAAGATTTGGAACGAGTCGCAAAAGAGATGGCTCAGAACATCCTGGAGAAGGGACATACAGACGAGGTGGTGGAGTTTTTGTTTGTTACGGGTGAACGAACGTCGTTATCGAATAACACACAAGACTCAGTGTCTAGAAAGCGACCTATAAAAATGAGGAAGTCAAGTAAGGCAAAGCCTCGTCCACCACGCACGAAAGAAGAAAATTTTCCACTTACAGCTTATGTGGACATCAACGGCCACAAGGCATTCACGCTGTTTGACTCAGGATGCACAACAGACTCGTGTAGTCCGGACTTTGCGCGAGTGGCCAATATTAAGGTCCATCCCATTCACGAACAGGTTACGTTGTTTTTAGGAACAGCAGGAAGTAAGTCAAAAATTAATTATGGCGCAAATGCCAACGTTACTTACGAAACATGCGCATCCAACGAATACTTGGATATTGTGAATCTGGACCGCTATGATGCGGTAATTGGGACTAAATATATGCGGAAGCATGACATTAGTCTTGATTTTGCACACGATGTAATACGCATAAACGGCAAACCCGCGCCAACGCTTACAGCTAAAGAGGAAGTGGCAGCGTTTGAGCAGCGGAATGCGGCCAGACGTGCCGAATGACTACCACATGCGGCCGCAAATGATACGGCCGCCCCAAGCTCCACCCGAGTGGAGCCTGCACGCAGTATTCGTAAAACGCGCAATGGAACGGTGATGCTGGAAGAAGTAGAAGATGAAGATGAAATGGATATACGGGAAAATACCTACCTCCAACACGGACAAGGCGCCGTAAGACTGGAAGAGCTGGGAGAAATTACGACGCAAGATGGAGACCAGTTTCCAGAGATTCTACAAGAGTTCACCAGAGTTAGATTTCCAGGAAGTCGAGTGAGGCGACGACCTGTCGTGAGAGCACCAGGCGAGGGCGATGTGAAAGAGTCGGAAAGTGATAAAGATACCACAGTGCCGAACGCGGTGATCACCGATGAAATGAAGGCGAGAATCACGGAGGTATTCCAGGCAGCGACAGCGCAGCAAGTAACCGAGATGAAAGAAGGCAAGATCAAGTACGTGGAGGAAGACATCCCGCGATTGCGCGACAGATGGATGGAGTTGAGTCTGGATATTATGTCCGGTGTCCCAGATAAAATGCCGCCGTTGAGAGAGGTTAATCATAGAATCCCTCTCATCGACGAGAAAAAACGATACAACTACCACTTACCTCGGTGTCCCGACGCAATGAAGGAGCAGTTGATTGAGAAGATCAATCGGTACGTTCGGGCCGGCTGGTGGAAAGCGGTACAGACGGATCAAGCAGCCCCTATGTTGTGTATACCGAAGAAAACGGGGTTACTTCGCACAGCAATTGACTGTCGCAAACGCAACGAAAATACCTTGAAAGATGTGACTCCATTCCCGGACCAAGACCAAATAAGGCTTGATTGTGCGCGGGCAAAATATAGGTCGAAGATTGATATGTCAGATGCCTATGAACAAATCAGAATCATCGCAGAAGATGTTTGGAAGACAGCGTTTGCTACAGTTTATGGGACGTTTGTTAGTTACACAATGCAAATAGGAGATTGCAATGCTCCCGCTACTTTCCAACGAATTATGACAATGGTGTTCCAAGAATTTATTGGACGTTTTGTACACGTTTATCTAGATGACATATTCATCTATTCTAATTCAATTGAAGAACACGAACTGCATCCTTGGAAAAGTATTTGACACGCTCAGGAAAAAACGAATTTTATCTGAAGAAGGAGAAGTGTGACTTGTACTCAAAAAAGATGGACTGCCTGGGACATCTCATCGACGACCGGGGATTACACGCAGATGCTGATAAAATGCAGCGAATTCGAGAATGGCGTGAACCCCGTTCGTATCACGACATACAACGCTTTTTGGGGTTAGTACAATACTTGGCACAATTTCTGCCCGATATAACTTCATACACCGGACCTTTGGCCGCTATGACACGAAATGGAGCGCTCTTTGCGTGGCGGCCAATGCACCAAGCATGTTTTGATAATATAAAAAATATATGTTGCCGGACAGCAATCCTTCGGCCTATTGATGTTACGATCGACGAGCCGATCTGGGTTATCTGTGATGCATCCGTCTCAGGAGTTGGAGCGATGTACGGCCAAGGAGTTACGTGGCAAACGTGCCGCTGATAGGGTGTGTACCAAAGCACGCATGAAAACTACCAGTTTTCTTTCGATTCTGAACCTATTCAAAGGTCAAAGGGAGACTAGGATTAGAGAGAGTACACTCTCCTCGGAGTGGTATTCTACGCCTATGACGGCCGAAAGTCAATGGGACATTAGTTACTCGATGCCCAACAAGGCTTCCTTACGGAGAGGTGTTTGGTTTTCGAGTCAACCGTTGAGCTCCAAGAGTTGGCTTACCACCAGACTCTTTGAGTGTTAGAGGTGATCAAGAGGAACTATGGGTCTTAGCGGGGCCTTGTTAAAGAATAACAAAGTTGAACTTAGAATGACTCTCCCGGCGGCTTCACGGCCCGCCAGGAGAGTATTGGCCTTACGGGAGAGCATCGGACTTATGGGCGGCAGTCTCAACTCAAGTTGAGTTTTGGCCCGCCGGGAGACCCCGTCTGGGTTTACTGTTGAGCCGCTCGAGTGCAACTCGGATCAGAGAATCAAGATGAGCCCCGTTGCAAATGATGTAACGGAGTTTAGGTTGAAGTAGAAAGACAAGACTAGTGGCCATTCATATAAACCATCCTCCGGGAAGGTTGTAGAGAACATGTCCAAAAGACTACACTAGAGGGAGAATATGGGACAGACAGGACTCGCCGGGAGAGACTACTTCACATTGACTCTACGGGCAAGCCACTTGTTGGCAGATGATTAAGTCTCGGGACTTGAGTTTCAGATGGAGATCCTCGACGGTCAATCACGGCACATACATGTCTCCGGGAGGAGTGATTGGGATAAAGCAAAAGAGATTAGAGAAGGTGAAGCAGCTATACTAGAGAAAGGCTCGCCGGGAGGCTCAGTCCTCCGGGAGAACCAGTTCAAGTTGAGTCAAGCCGCCCGCTGAAGGCTGCCTTTAGAAGAGGGTACCTGACAGAGGTTTCACTAGGATCTGGGATCGCCGCCGGGAGCACTACCTCCGGTAACCATGAACCCACGGTTGAAGGAATACCAACGGCGCCATTGGCTGCCCTACCGTAGATCTGCCCGGAGGGATCACTCACGACATATCACGCCATTATGAATCAGCCAAACTATCCCCTTTTCGCTCCCTCAGTTTGTATAAATACAGTAGAGATACACCAATGTAAACTAGTGAATCCAGCCCCCCCGCTGCTAGTACCTCAGAGATAAGAGAGACAAATCAGATTTGTTGGAAAGCAATCAGACTGGCGAGCTAGTACGTTCCGTGAACCACGCCCTTTAAGACCACTGTAAGTGCGGAGGACTAAGCCAGTCCTGCCGCCCGTGGAAAGCAGCCGTTCTACAGATCTTGCCGTCGATCGAGCTTGCTCTCTTCCGCCGACATTGAGCTTAGCTCTGTCAAGAGATCTGTTTGAGGAAATAAAGGAAAACTCTGACCTTTCGGTCTACCGGTTGACTGCTCTGTGGCAAGAGTGACACCGTCGCGTGGTTAGTACACAATCCCTGCATTCTGTGCTCGATTCTAGCTCTCTAGACTGTACAAATAATCCTAAGGGAGGCTCCTGAGATAAAGATATTGAATTGAAACTCGCAATTGAACCAAACTATACAATTTAGTTAGCGGTCTGCTTGTCGATAACACTTGAAAGCAACACTCTTGAGGGACGAGACGCCTGTCCTACTACCCGAACTCACACACACAATAGCTTCGGTTATTGGAGTTGTGAGATTAGTTAATTTTGGTGGTTTTGGTTGGTGTTAGTTGAGTTGATAGCTCGCTGCACTGGTCTGACCGCCGGTCTATCGATTCACGGCTGCACCTGAGTGCACCGTTTTCACCGCCCTGCAGGATCCATGTCCAGAAGTTTACGAACGCACAACATAATTATCGTGTGTTCGAAACAGGAGACCCCTGGCCATACTAGAGGCACTCCTAAATGGGAGGATAAGTTAATGGGTTATCGCATACATGTGGTTACAGATCACAAAGCGTTGGAGTTCTTCAAGACACAACGGCGCTTGAACAACAGGCAAACACGCTGGATGGAGTACCTGTCTCGTTTCGATTTCGATATCCGATACATTAAAGGAGAATTGAACAAGGGCGCAGACTGCCTTTCGCGATATTACGAAAATGATGAATGGGATGAGGAACATGACGACCACCTCTATGTAAATGCTGATGTGCGGCTGGATCCGGAGATGGATGATATTCCGTTCGACCGGAAGTCCGAAGTGATCGAGCAGATGAATCGTGCTCAAGTAAGAGAACAATTGGCGGCGCTGCGCCGAAGTACGCGGTTAAGTAATCCGCTGGAAACACGGGATAAGGAAGCTGCAGCAATGGAGGCAGCGGAACCGGCGGAAGTTGTCATTGAGTGGGAGACAACCCCCACCGAAGAAGTTGACGTGTTTCATTCGCGATCACGTACCGATAATAACACTGCAGAACCAGTGCTGGATCAGGAATTAATTCCTAGAATTAAAGCGGGGTATAAGGAAGATAAGTTCTTCTCCAAAGTAATTAATGACCCACTGGCGTTTGCGATGTTCGAAATGAGAGATGAACTTCTTTACACTCGGAACCGCGGTGGAGAGGAGGTACTCTGCATCCCAGACGTGAGAATGGGGGAGTATCGACTCCAGGGAAGATTAGTCGAACAAGCTCACGCGACTATCGGTCATTTTGCAACACAACGAACCGGTGATTATCTCCGGCGTTGGTATTGGTGGCCGAAGATTTCACACGAAGTACGAACATTTTGTGAAGGATGCGAATTTTGCAAAATTAGCAAAGATAACACACAAGCACCAGCAGGAAAGCTGCATTCCTTACCAATACCAACCAAACCCTGGGAATCCATTTCAATGGATTTTTTAGGACCGTTCCCAAAATCGAGGGGATTTGATTATGTTTGGGTGGTGCTGTGCAGACTCACGAGTGAGGTACACCTCATTCCTGTTAATACCACAACCAAAGCAACAGAGCTAGCCCGAATATATGTGCGGGAAATTGTTAGACTACACGGTTTACCGCGGAGTATCGTCTCCGACAGAGACTCGAAGTTTACTTCACTATGGTGGCGGGAAGTGCACCGAATTTTGGGAGCGAAATTACTAATGTCAACGGCTTTCCATCCACAAACTGACGGAGCCACAGAACGGATAAATTGTTCCATCGGACAAATCCTGCGAACAGTGGTGCGCCCAGACCAGAAAGATTGGGAGGAAAAGTTACCGATGGTGGAATTCGCATTGAATTCCAGTATCAATGCATCGGCAATGTTTGCGCCATTTGAGTTAACGCGGGGATACATGCCCTCAATGATTAAGGAAATTAGTCCAGAAAATAAACAACTCACAAAAGGAGTCAGAGAATTCGCGGATAAAGCACTATTAAATTTAGCGGAGGCCCATGATGCGATAATCGCCGCACGGGTATTCTCTACGATTCAGGCGAATAAGCATCGCAGTAGCGAACCAAAACTCACCGCGGGGATGCTGGTGTATTTGTCAACAAAGAATTTATCGCTTCCCAAAGGAAGGGCTAAGAAACTACTGCCCAGATTTGTGGGGCCATACAGGATACAGAAGGTGTTGCCCGAATGCTCGGATTATGAGCTGGAACTCCCCGAGGTATTGGCTTCTAGACGGGTGCATAATCGATTTCATGTAAGCCTATTGAGGCCATTCGTCGCGAATTGCGACAATTTATTTCCCAACCGAACGCGACCCGAGGCCTACGATTTCGGTGCGCCAGCTGAGGATGAATGGCTGGTCAGCTCAATTATCGGGCACCGGTGGTCAGATAACAGTGTTGAATTCCACGTACAGTGGAACTTGGGAGATACAACATGGGAGAAATTCTCCGAAGTTAAGCTGTTGAGTGCGCTGGACGAATACTTTGAGCTCCATGGAGTGAAGCGCTGGCAATTACCACGGCGGAGCACATAGAAGTCGAAATTAAATGAACGCCGCGGGCCGGATAATTTACCGACCAAGGCAATCAAACATCACAGCCACAATACGACGATCAGGTAATTAATCAAGCCGTAGATGGTACTACCGTGTGAAACTGTATTTGCTTAGATAACACTTTTCATCTTTGCTCTTAACTCTCATCTCGATCGACTTGATCCCCAATTAACTTTTAATCCACGCTCGCTGCTACGTTCCAGCTACACACGACTCGACGACAATACTTATGGCTACTGTGACACCTACTGATCTCTTGAATACTCCCGACAACCCTGGGATGACACCGGCACTGGCGAGCGCAATGGACATAGATGGTCCGGTGACTACATTAAAAAAGCCGGATGATGAGGTGGATTATGAGGACTCCCCACTACCGGAGGAGATCACTACGCCGACAGAAGGTGAGATACTTATTCCAAAATATTTACGCTTGGCGGTCACGATCATGGCCTGGGCCGAGATGCCGTCGATCTTTGATCAGATCGGTGATCGGTCCATATCGGGTCGCGGTTCATCACGCAGCTCGCGCCCGACCTCATCACGCGCACCAAACGCGTCCCGTCCCGTCGTCCCCCACAAATGTTATCCCTCCCTCCCTCCCCCTGCCACTCAAGACCCAGGAATGGCTCACTTGAGAACTTGGGTAGAACTGAAAACTTGTTTAGAACTGACCTTATACCCGGCTGCCCCCCTACGGGCCCTCTAATGCAATTGTCGATGCTCATTCATTTGTCTTGTCTTGGAAGCTGGAAATGCAAGAGCAGTTACTCCCCCTCCTGAATTTCAGGAGTTATTATATGTCTGACACAAACATGGGTACAAACATGGGTACTGGGAATGTCCAGTTGAACCAACTGGCAATAGCCGATCGGACAGAATAAATATGTTCGGTCGGACAGACTGGCGATGTTCAGTTGAATAAAATGGAAATGTCCGATCGGGCAAAATGGATATGTCCTATTGGACAGAATGGATATGTTCGGTCGGACAGAATGGCGATGTTCGGTTGAATAAAATGGAAATGTCTGATCGGGCAAAATGGATATGTCCAATTGGACGAAATGAGAATGTCCAGTCGGCCAAAATGGAGATGTCCAAACGGACAGACTGGGAATGCACGATTGGATGAAGTTTTGTGCTGGAGTCGAGTCGACCAAAAGAAAAAATGATATAAATTTGAACTATGGTAGGACGCTACTTCCGAGGCATCCGATCCCCTCTTGCTGCCCGCGCAGCATTGATAGCGTCAAGAAGCTTTGAAAACCCTCGTTCTGCGGCCGGATATGCAGCGAGAAATGAGTCCTCGTCTGAATTGTATCTGCTCAACAATCATTGGGATACATTTTCGAGCATTGACACGAGAAAGACGTACCGCGAAATAAACTCGGTAGCTATTAGCATGCGACTACGATGTTTCATCGCAAACTTCTTATTCGGCCCGGTAAGCCACTTTTTTGGCCAGTCCTTCAACGGCGTCTCAAGTCCGTGTGCCACATCACCGTGCAACCAATGTTCCACGGCATATCGCCAAGAATCTCGTGTGTGCGACCTCGTCCCATCAGGGAGTGTCACAGGGATGTCGGGCACAACAAGATATGGTGTATTTTGTGGAGCCGCAGCGGCCGGCGCGGGAGCCGCCAGTATGGGAGGGGGGGTGGCCTGGGGGAAGAAGGTCTTGTGTGTGCTTGCAGGGACAGAAATCGGGATAATTGGCCGCGTCCCGAAGTACGTTGGCTGAGAGTGATTGTGCATTTGATGCCCGGCGTACGAGGGATGTTGCGTCCGAATGGACGCTGAAATCGGGGACGCGGTGATAACGGCAGGTTCTAAGAATGCATTAGGGTCACCCTTCACTGAAAAATGGCTCATACCATTCCGTATATTGGCCTTGGAAAAAACATCAACTAAATTGCCTAAAGTGCCGGATATCTCCCGCATCTCTGTCGAAAGGGACTGATGCATGAGAGTTAACTGCCCGGTGGTTGCGGCGGTGATAGAAGATCCTTCCCCGAGGAAGGTCTGATCGAAATCAGGCCGATTGGGAAGCAACATCCCACTGTAATCATCCTCATACGTACCCAACTCGTCGAGCAGATATTTGATCAAAGTGTCGCGCTATCAAAATAAAGGTAAGCAGGTGTGTTGAACGGCAAAATGATCACACAAACATGCTCGCCATCGGCCCAGCCACCCCACCATCGGACCTGCCGAAGGGTCCAACGCCTGCCAACGGGCGCAAACATGAATCTGTACTGTGCACCGCCACGCCGAAAACAGTGGGTCGTAAAATTCCCATTCGCCTGCGCAACCCCTGCCCCGGTAGTAAACTCCGTGATCCACTTCTGTACATCCTCGTGAGAGACATGTTCTCCAACCTGCACAACGCCGTTTGCTCCGATGGCGGGAAAGATATAGTCATCCGGGGTAAGCGGACGACGGTACACCACATCTTGAAGATATTTCCGCCAAAGCGGAAGCCAGTGGTGGGCATCACACGCTGGGAGGTCAGGCTGCGGGCAGACTTTATATTTGCCACCTAGAGACAGAATATGTTCAAAGAATTATGGGAGGAATGAAACAATGGCGGCGTACTGCGAAGATCTGCTTCCTTTTGTGCCTTACTAATTTTCCTCTGCCAGCCCTTTCGATTAAGTAAACGGAGCTCGAAGTATGGAGTGTTGAACGCCTTTGGGTCCTCCAAACCGAACGTTAAATCGCCCTCTCGCAACTTGATAAGCTCAAAATTCCTGCAAGATAAAAAAAACACGGTCAGATGATATTGACGGCGATGGGATATTCCCACATACCGCGTCCAAATTGTCCATCCCGTGGACGAGAAGGCCTTGTACATGAGGTGCTTCGTTCGCAAGGTGCGCTCCCCTGTAGTCTTCGCCTCTGCAAAGTATGTTTCTGGCGGGCAAACTTTGTCCGACCAGCTGAATATCCGCGCCATGTTTTCTTTCGACATCGCCAAAGAATGAGTGCGCTCTCCGCCATCCTGGCCGCATTTATTTTTGATAGCCTTCATTACGTCCTCCACGTCAGCAGACTCTACTGGATTCCCCTCCCAGCGCTTGGAGTCGATGTTATAATGCCATCTTCCGCGGTAAGTGTCCCCGTCGCTTCAATATTGTCAGCGAGGGAATCAAAACCGCTGTGAACGACGTACACCATATTCCAAGCACCCAGAAAGGCCGCACGAGCCGTATCCGCCGTCCCAATCTTCCGTCCTTGATGGAAGATTTTGTACGTGAGGTAAAGACTGAGGACTTTCGGCGAGTGCTTATTCGGAATATCGTCCAAAGCTTTCTTGTAATCTGGCGACGTAAACTGGAACGACTCGTTGGCGTCTTCGGGATCATTGCCAATGTTTGGTGCCATGGGATCTGGACCATTCCCGTGCTCCTGTCCCCCCTCATCCTCGTCCTCCGAGTCATCCTCATCGCTAGACTCCGAATTGTCGCCGGAGGGTGTCGCCTTCGATTTCCCTTTCAGCTCTGCTGTTCCAGCTTCGATGGTCGTCCTAAGCCACTTCCGAGCACTAGCCCTTGCCTGGCGATATTTTGTGGTCGTGTTGGCTGCTTTACTGTGCAAGGTAAGGCCGGTCTTTTGCAGCGCCTGAATATTCTCGAGTGTTGCGGCGCCGGGTTGGGCTAGAAGACCGCGTTTCTTGCCAATTGATATGGTATATGGAGTTTGAGACGCATTGGCGGAGGTACGGGCAGCCTTTGGCATGGCGCAGGTGTAAGATACGGTTAGGGGTTTTTTCCGCCTGTGTTTGCAGATATTTTGTATTCATGCCAATGGCTTCAATGCAGAGTTGTTAGTTTAGTGAAAAGAGCGAGCGGACGGGTAAAGAAGATATGATTGGCATTGAAACAACACCTGGATACATAAATACAAGAGTATGTGAGCAGACAAAAAAAAGAAAACACGTTCAAACACGTCTAGAGAACTCATTCTAAAGCAATGCACAACCTTTGGTGGACAATATACGGCTTGATAAGTTGCTTAGATGAGGCAATTCTGCAGGAAACTCGTCGAGAAAAAGTTAGTATTAAAAATGCAGTGTTTCACACACTCACTTGAATGTGCACCACAGCACCGACACATTTCCTGTGCATTTGTTCTAAAGCCGTGGAAAATCTTTGGAGGACATCCACAAGGTGTTGTACGTCGCTTGAAAGCAGAGTTTTGGCCTGAATCTCATCGAGGTCGAATCAGTATGGATTTTTGCAAAACTACCAAGCTCACCGAGATTGCTGGTCACTGCCTTGCCGCGCTTCATGTGCATTCGTCCCAAAACTATGTGGGGCGGCTGGGGGACGTCGAAACAGCGCGGTACGTCGCTTGAAAGTGGGCCTGGAGCGGGAAACTGAGGAAAATACAGTGCATATTAGGAAATATATTTACACACTCAGACTCACCCGACTGCGAGTCGCGGCGTCGACACATTCGGAGTGCGTTCGTTCTAAAACTACATATGGCATCTAAGGGCGTTGAAACGGTGCGGTACATCGCCTGGAAGTAGGCCTGACGCGGGAAACTGATAGAAATACAATCAATATTGGGAATTGTATAAAGACACATATTCACCTGAATACGAGCCGCGGCGTCGACGGGTTTCGCCTTCGTTCGTTCTACAATCACATGTGGCACCCGGGGGACGTCCAAGATGCACGGTGGGTCGCTTGAACGAAGGTCTGAGGCGGGAAACTCACGGAAATAGAATAGATATTAGGAAATCTATATATTCACACACACCGGAATGCGAGCACCGGCGTCGACGCGTTTCGCGTGCGTTCGTCCCATAACTACGTGGGGCGTTTGGGGAACGTCCCAAAGTTGTGGTACATTGCTTGGACAAAGGCCTGTGGTATGAAACTGATGGAAATGCAAGAAATCTATATTTTCGCACACTCACCCAAATGCGAGCGCCGGCGTCGACACGTTTCGCGTGCGTTCATCCTAGAGGTACGTGGGACGTCTGGGGGACGTGCGAACAGTGCGGTAGGTTGCCTGAACGAAGGCTTACGGCGGGAAGCTGACGGACATGCAATTAGTCTTAGAGATCTATGATTTCACACTCTCCGTGAAATGCGCACCGCAGAGCCAACGGATTTCGGGCGTGTTCATCCCAAAACCATCCGTAAAAGCCGCAGAAAGTAAGTACTGTGCGGCGAGTCGGTTGGATGAAGCCTTTCGACGGGAAACTGACTGGGATATGGTTACTATCACAAAATATATCACTCAGAATTTGGCCGCTGGTTGTGCAGACCAGATCCAGGTGCTGATTCTTAGCACCAACAGCCAAATTCCTAAGATAAAAGAGGAGGATTAATAGCGACGCCCGCCTTCGACGTGTTTGTTGGAGTCCTAAGGCCACTCCGAGCCCGCTCTGCCTTTGCTGTACTTTTGTTTCTAGATTCTTGCTCCTGTGTAGGTCATGGGGGCGCCCAGAGGACAATGAAACACTGAGTGGAGCCAGAGGGCTGGCTGGTGGATGTGGGTGGGCAAAGAAACCGGAAGTTCGTGGCAGGAAGAGGTCAATGTTTGGTCATGATTGGCAAGTGCTTCTAACTTGAATGATCCTCGTTCTTGCAATTTCCTGTACACTCCAGCCAGGAATTGTCCAGCGGCGCATGTCATTCTCTCTGCATAGAACTTAAGAGTAATCCTGATTTTTTCCGCGGGCCGAGGGCGGCAGCTAAGAGGGAAACGAATATATTTCAGTGAGAAAGTGAATTTGCCGAGCGTAAGTCGCGTAAGTACTTACCGCCAGGAAATTTACGATATTTACAGTAAAGATCGTAAATCGGCCCCACGTGCTAGGCCTAGGGCCTGCCTTATGCAGTAAACCCGTCGGCTACTGCTAAGCGGTTGATCAAGATTTACCGCTGGACTTACGCGTTATTACCGCGTTTTTGTGGTATCCCAGGTAGATTTACGCGCTCCAGGATACGCCAACATTGTTCAAGTACAAGTGAAATAGATTACGCCTGGAAAACGCGTAAATGACTTACTGTTCGCCCGGTGTAAAGGCACGTTGAATTTGGTCTATTAATTCATATTAGGTCCCGGAACACCGAAATCATCAATCTGCAGGTCCAGTGCACGTCTTTCCACCCTGCAGAGCAGCTACCTAGATGCTTGTGGCGGCCTGCCTTCCGTACATTATGTAGTCTAAGTTGCAGTTGCAAAGCCCCGAAAGTCTTGATCCTGCAAGACTTTGCAAAGCAGTAGCATTTGAGTAACATAGAAAAGGCAGATGGGCTCCGTTCATGCGGTATGACACACCTTCATTTTTTTACCACTGCGGTTCCAACAGAATATTGGTTTTCGTTTTGTTCACGGGGGTTCAGATCTGTGCACAGCCACGTCAATACACAGCCACTATTGACATGGCTGTGCACCGTCTTCACCAACCGTCATTTGTTATTTGCTGGCCAATTCCTCCTTGCCCCCAGGTTTAGAAGAGTTCTTTTTCAACTGCAGTCCCCCCGTTGCCTTGGGTGTGCAAAATCTAATATCTGCCGGAATTGAACAATATATATGTAATCAAGTACTGTTCGACCCGTGTTCCTTCTCCCAGCCTACCAAGAAAGGGTATAAACCTTTTGCACCCTCTGGCTTCTCTGCAACCAATGCAATCCGCTCTATAATGGTCTGTGCTGGACTAGAGCCGCCTTCTCCATAGCGGTCAATAATACGTACAGCATGTTCTGCCTGCGTAAAGGCGGTCGACCTGAGCCCAACCGCCTGATGTATGCTGCCCTTGGTTATTTTCTTTTTTCCATTGCGACTCTGGGGCCGAATTAAATAAAGCTCGGCCCATGAACAAAAGCTTACCGGAATGTGGGACGTGTTCCCAAAGTAAGTCTTCGACACTAGCGCCACGAATTTCCATGATGCTACAACACCAACATTCTGCTGAACCTTGTGGCGATTCTCGTTAAAGTCAGAATACCCGGGCAGAGTTTTGATTTCCTCTGCCAACCATGCAACATCTGCGTTTACACTGCCAGTCGCTCCCGCTGCATTGGCTACACGATGGCGTGCAACCTCCAAAGGCTTGGCAGCGGGGTCATTGGAATTAAACGTGCCGGGAGTCTGAACTATTTTCTGAGACGACGTGTCTTCAACCTGATTTAATTGGATGAGTTAATGAACCCAGTGCAACCACGAACTTAAACACGAACATGTTCAACAAAGATGTCAAGGCAATCGCCCCGTGGAATAATGACGCAGGGGGGGATTGGCTCCACCTTATCCCAAGGTGAGTCCTCGGTAACTTTTGCAAAATAGGTTCGGTATTCCGGATCGTCAGGATCGCGAATCCCTAACCTGTAGGATCCTATGTCAGCAAGTTCAGTTCAAGAGAACCGCCGGAAAGACACAAGAGAAAGAACCTTGAAGTGCGGCCATGCTTGTTTGCAGCTCCTCTAAGAGGTCCTTCAAATCGGCTCTCCATTCGCCTTCTCCACACCCCTCAGTGTCGAGCACGAAGAGAGCAACTTGCTGCGATGTTTTGGCAGAAGTGCGGCTATCTTGAATGAGCAATTTGACATATTTTACATTGAATTCTGGCTCCTAGGATCTGTTTGTCAGGTATTTAGAACTGAAATAAATGGTATTCTTCACCTTGTCTTTTTCCGAGACATCATCCGAGCCTAAACGAAGTCAGCCTAGTCCAGGGAGGAAATAATGATTGGTACCGGCGGGTATTGGTGAAATTGGACACACAGATTCCGGATTGTGTTTTGTAAAACCGTGAATAGGATCCCCCAAGACCTTCTGAAGGAGGTCCACAGTGATTTTCTTGTCCTTAGGATTAAAATCTCCACCAGGCCATTTGGCGACTTGACGTTGGACTAACGCAATAAGGGCGGGCTTCCGTACATTCCTGTTGGTCATTCAGATATTGGACAAGAATAAAGAGTCAGAACTTTAGACCTACAGGTCTTCTGCAGTATATGGGACCTCAGTTCCTGCGGACGACATGGTGGCTGAGTCTCAAGGCGTAACCCCTGACTGTCTCCTCGATCATTAACAACGACCGGATCAACTTGACTTACGAACGAACAAAACGGAGAACTGTCAGATTTGTTCAGTCGGATGGAAGTGAAATGTACTCAACTGGACAAAATGGACAGATTCAACCGGACAAAAAATGAACATGTTCAGTCGGAAGAAGCAAACCTTTTCGACTGGACAAAAATGATGGTTTTAGATTTGTTCGGCCGAAGGTCCTCAAGCTGGACAAAGCAACATTTCAATTCACTACAGGGAAAATACCCGACTACAAAGGTTAGTATTGCACCGCGCTAAATCGACCCAAGTTGTACCACACGGTTGGCCCTTCCCCAAAGGGAATTGAACTGATGATGGCATCAGACGAACCGATCCGCCTCATCGCCACAATTTACCGTGATGTGACCATCAGTTTACTCATAAATGTAAATATAAGCAGATAAAGAGACTTATTCCAAAATATTTACGCTTGGCGGTCACGATCATGGCCTGGGCCGAGATGCCGTCGATCTTTGATCAGATCGGTGATCGGTCCATATCGGGTCGCGGTTCATCACGCAGCTCGCGCCCGACCTCATCACGCGCACCAAACGCGTCCCGTCCCGTCGTCCCCCACAAATGTTATCCCTCCCTCCCTCCCCCTGCCACTCAAGACCCAGGAATGGCTCACTTGAGAACTTGGGTAGAACTGAAAACTTGTTTAGAACTGACCTTATACCCGGCTGCCCCCCTACGGGCCCTCTAATGCAATTGTCGATGCTCATTCATTTGTCTTGTCTTGGAAGCTGGAAATGCAAGAGCAGTTACTCCCCCTCCTGAATTTCAGGAGTTATTATATGTCTGACACAAACATGGGTACAAACATGGGTACTGGGAATGTCCAGTTGAACCAACTGGCAATAGCCGATCGGACAGAATAAATATGTTCGGTCGGACAGACTGGCGATGTTCAGTTGAATAAAATGGAAATGTCCGATCGGGCAAAATGGATATGTCCTATTGGACAGAATGGATATGTTCGGTCGGACAGAATGGCGATGTTCGGTTGAATAAAATGGAAATGTCTGATCGGGCAAAATGGATATGTCCAATTGGACGAAATGAGAATGTCCAGTCGGCCAAAATGGAGATGTCCAAACGGACAGACTGGGAATGCACGATTGGATGAAGTTTTGTGCTGGAGTCGAGTCGACCAAAAGAAAAAATGATATAAATTTGAACTATGGTAGGACGCTACTTCCGAGGCATCCGATCCCCTCTTGCTGCCCGCGCAGCATTGATAGCGTCAAGAAGCTTTGAAAACCCTCGTTCTGCGGCCGGATATGCAGCGAGAAATGAGTCCTCGTCTGAATTGTATCTGCTCAACAATCATTGGGATACATTTTCGAGCATTGACACGAGAAAGACGTACCGCGAAATAAACTCGGTAGCTATTAGCATGCGACTACGATGTTTCATCGCAAACTTCTTATTCGGCCCGGTAAGCCACTTTTTTGGCCAGTCCTTCAACGGCGTCTCAAGTCCGTGTGCCACATCACCGTGCAACCAATGTTCCACGGCATATCGCCAAGAATCTCGTGTGTGCGACCTCGTCCCATCAGGGAGTGTCACAGGGATGTCGGGCACAACAAGATATGGTGTATTTTGTGGAGCCGCAGCGGCCGGCGCGGGAGCCGCCAGTATGGGAGGGGGGGTGGCCTGGGGGAAGAAGGTCTTGTGTGTGCTTGCAGGGACAGAAATCGGGATAATTGGCCGCGTCCCGAAGTACGTTGGCTGAGAGTGATTGTGCATTTGATGCCCGGCGTACGAGGGATGTTGCGTCCGAATGGACGCTGAAATCGGGGACGCGGTGATAACGGCAGGTTCTAAGAATGCATTAGGGTCACCCTTCACTGAAAAATGGCTCATACCATTCCGTATATTGGCCTTGGAAAAAACATCAACTAAATTGCCTAAAGTGCCGGATATCTCCCGCATCTCTGTCGAAAGGGACTGATGCATGAGAGTTAACTGCCCGGTGGTTGCGGCGGTGATAGAAGATCCTTCCCCGAGGAAGGTCTGATCGAAATCAGGCCGATTGGGAAGCAACATCCCACTGTAATCATCCTCATACGTACCCAACTCGTCGAGCAGATATTTGATCAAAGTGTCGCGCTATCAAAATAAAGGTAAGCAGGTGTGTTGAACGGCAAAATGATCACACAAACATGCTCGCCATCGGCCCAGCCACCCCACCATCGGACCTGCCGAAGGGTCCAACGCCTGCCAACGGGCGCAAACATGAATCTGTACTGTGCACCGCCACGCCGAAAACAGTGGGTCGTAAAATTCCCATTCGCCTGCGCAACCCCTGCCCCGGTAGTAAACTCCGTGATCCACTTCTGTACATCCTCGTGAGAGACATGTTCTCCAACCTGCACAACGCCGTTTGCTCCGATGGCGGGAAAGATATAGTCATCCGGGGTAAGCGGACGACGGTACACCACATCTTGAAGATATTTCCGCCAAAGCGGAAGCCAGTGGTGGGCATCACACGCTGGGAGGTCAGGCTGCGGGCAGACTTTATATTTGCCACCTAGAGACAGAATATGTTCAAAGAATTATGGGAGGAATGAAACAATGGCGGCGTACTGCGAAGATCTGCTTCCTTTTGTGCCTTACTAATTTTCCTCTGCCAGCCCTTTCGATTAAGTAAACGGAGCTCGAAGTATGGAGTGTTGAACGCCTTTGGGTCCTCCAAACCGAACGTTAAATCGCCCTCTCGCAACTTGATAAGCTCAAAATTCCTGCAAGATAAAAAAAACACGGTCAGATGATATTGACGGCGATGGGATATTCCCACATACCGCGTCCAAATTGTCCATCCCGTGGACGAGAAGGCCTTGTACATGAGGTGCTTCGTTCGCAAGGTGCGCTCCCCTGTAGTCTTCGCCTCTGCAAAGTATGTTTCTGGCGGGCAAACTTTGTCCGACCAGCTGAATATCCGCGCCATGTTTTCTTTCGACATCGCCAAAGAATGAGTGCGCTCTCCGCCATCCTGGCCGCATTTATTTTTGATAGCCTTCATTACGTCCTCCACGTCAGCAGACTCTACTGGATTCCCCTCCCAGCGCTTGGAGTCGATGTTATAATGCCATCTTCCGCGGTAAGTGTCCCCGTCGCTTCAATATTGTCAGCGAGGGAATCAAAACCGCTGTGAACGACGTACACCATATTCCAAGCACCCAGAAAGGCCGCACGAGCCGTATCCGCCGTCCCAATCTTCCGTCCTTGATGGAAGATTTTGTACGTGAGGTAAAGACTGAGGACTTTCGGCGAGTGCTTATTCGGAATATCGTCCAAAGCTTTCTTGTAATCTGGCGACGTAAACTGGAACGACTCGTTGGCGTCTTCGGGATCATTGCCAATGTTTGGTGCCATGGGATCTGGACCATTCCCGTGCTCCTGTCCCCCCTCATCCTCGTCCTCCGAGTCATCCTCATCGCTAGACTCCGAATTGTCGCCGGAGGGTGTCGCCTTCGATTTCCCTTTCAGCTCTGCTGTTCCAGCTTCGATGGTCGTCCTAAGCCACTTCCGAGCACTAGCCCTTGCCTGGCGATATTTTGTGGTCGTGTTGGCTGCTTTACTGTGCAAGGTAAGGCCGGTCTTTTGCAGCGCCTGAATATTCTCGAGTGTTGCGGCGCCGGGTTGGGCTAGAAGACCGCGTTTCTTGCCAATTGATATGGTATATGGAGTTTGAGACGCATTGGCGGAGGTACGGGCAGCCTTTGGCATGGCGCAGGTGTAAGATACGGTTAGGGGTTTTTTCCGCCTGTGTTTGCAGATATTTTGTATTCATGCCAATGGCTTCAATGCAGAGTTGTTAGTTTAGTGAAAAGAGCGAGCGGACGGGTAAAGAAGATATGATTGGCATTGAAACAACACCTGGATACATAAATACAAGAGTATGTGAGCAGACAAAAAAAAGAAAACACGTTCAAACACGTCTAGAGAACTCATTCTAAAGCAATGCACAACCTTTGGTGGACAATATACGGCTTGATAAGTTGCTTAGATGAGGCAATTCTGCAGGAAACTCGTCGAGAAAAAGTTAGTATTAAAAATGCAGTGTTTCACACACTCACTTGAATGTGCACCACAGCACCGACACATTTCCTGTGCATTTGTTCTAAAGCCGTGGAAAATCTTTGGAGGACATCCACAAGGTGTTGTACGTCGCTTGAAAGCAGAGTTTTGGCCTGAATCTCATCGAGGTCGAATCAGTATGGATTTTTGCAAAACTACCAAGCTCACCGAGATTGCTGGTCACTGCCTTGCCGCGCTTCATGTGCATTCGTCCCAAAACTATGTGGGGCGGCTGGGGGACGTCGAAACAGCGCGGTACGTCGCTTGAAAGTGGGCCTGGAGCGGGAAACTGAGGAAAATACAGTGCATATTAGGAAATATATTTACACACTCAGACTCACCCGACTGCGAGTCGCGGCGTCGACACATTCGGAGTGCGTTCGTTCTAAAACTACATATGGCATCTAAGGGCGTTGAAACGGTGCGGTACATCGCCTGGAAGTAGGCCTGACGCGGGAAACTGATAGAAATACAATCAATATTGGGAATTGTATAAAGACACATATTCACCTGAATACGAGCCGCGGCGTCGACGGGTTTCGCCTTCGTTCGTTCTACAATCACATGTGGCACCCGGGGGACGTCCAAGATGCACGGTGGGTCGCTTGAACGAAGGTCTGAGGCGGGAAACTCACGGAAATAGAATAGATATTAGGAAATCTATATATTCACACACACCGGAATGCGAGCACCGGCGTCGACGCGTTTCGCGTGCGTTCGTCCCATAACTACGTGGGGCGTTTGGGGAACGTCCCAAAGTTGTGGTACATTGCTTGGACAAAGGCCTGTGGTATGAAACTGATGGAAATGCAAGAAATCTATATTTTCGCACACTCACCCAAATGCGAGCGCCGGCGTCGACACGTTTCGCGTGCGTTCATCCTAGAGGTACGTGGGACGTCTGGGGGACGTGCGAACAGTGCGGTAGGTTGCCTGAACGAAGGCTTACGGCGGGAAGCTGACGGACATGCAATTAGTCTTAGAGATCTATGATTTCACACTCTCCGTGAAATGCGCACCGCAGAGCCAACGGATTTCGGGCGTGTTCATCCCAAAACCATCCGTAAAAGCCGCAGAAAGTAAGTACTGTGCGGCGAGTCGGTTGGATGAAGCCTTTCGACGGGAAACTGACTGGGATATGGTTACTATCACAAAATATATCACTCAGAATTTGGCCGCTGGTTGTGCAGACCAGATCCAGGTGCTGATTCTTAGCACCAACAGCCAAATTCCTAAGATAAAAGAGGAGGATTAATAGCGACGCCCGCCTTCGACGTGTTTGTTGGAGTCCTAAGGCCACTCCGAGCCCGCTCTGCCTTTGCTGTACTTTTGTTTCTAGATTCTTGCTCCTGTGTAGGTCATGGGGGCGCCCAGAGGACAATGAAACACTGAGTGGAGCCAGAGGGCTGGCTGGTGGATGTGGGTGGGCAAAGAAACCGGAAGTTCGTGGCAGGAAGAGGTCAATGTTTGGTCATGATTGGCAAGTGCTTCTAACTTGAATGATCCTCGTTCTTGCAATTTCCTGTACACTCCAGCCAGGAATTGTCCAGCGGCGCATGTCATTCTCTCTGCATAGAACTTAAGAGTAATCCTGATTTTTTCCGCGGGCCGAGGGCGGCAGCTAAGAGGGAAACGAATATATTTCAGTGAGAAAGTGAATTTGCCGAGCGTAAGTCGCGTAAGTACTTACCGCCAGGAAATTTACGATATTTACAGTAAAGATCGTAAATCGGCCCCACGTGCTAGGCCTAGGGCCTGCCTTATGCAGTAAACCCGTCGGCTACTGCTAAGCGGTTGATCAAGATTTACCGCTGGACTTACGCGTTATTACCGCGTTTTTGTGGTATCCCAGGTAGATTTACGCGCTCCAGGATACGCCAACATTGTTCAAGTACAAGTGAAATAGATTACGCCTGGAAAACGCGTAAATGACTTACTGTTCGCCCGGTGTAAAGGCACGTTGAATTTGGTCTATTAATTCATATTAGGTCCCGGAACACCGAAATCATCAATCTGCAGGTCCAGTGCACGTCTTTCCACCCTGCAGAGCAGCTACCTAGATGCTTGTGGCGGCCTGCCTTCCGTACATTATGTAGTCTAAGTTGCAGTTGCAAAGCCCCGAAAGTCTTGATCCTGCAAGACTTTGCAAAGCAGTAGCATTTGAGTAACATAGAAAAGGCAGATGGGCTCCGTTCATGCGGTATGACACACCTTCATTTTTTTACCACTGCGGTTCCAACAGAATATTGGTTTTCGTTTTGTTCACGGGGGTTCAGATCTGTGCACAGCCACGTCAATACACAGCCACTATTGACATGGCTGTGCACCGTCTTCACCAACCGTCATTTGTTATTTGCTGGCCAATTCCTCCTTGCCCCCAGGTTTAGAAGAGTTCTTTTTCAACTGCAGTCCCCCCGTTGCCTTGGGTGTGCAAAATCTAATATCTGCCGGAATTGAACAATATATATGTAATCAAGTACTGTTCGACCCGTGTTCCTTCTCCCAGCCTACCAAGAAAGGGTATAAACCTTTTGCACCCTCTGGCTTCTCTGCAACCAATGCAATCCGCTCTATAATGGTCTGTGCTGGACTAGAGCCGCCTTCTCCATAGCGGTCAATAATACGTACAGCATGTTCTGCCTGCGTAAAGGCGGTCGACCTGAGCCCAACCGCCTGATGTATGCTGCCCTTGGTTATTTTCTTTTTTCCATTGCGACTCTGGGGCCGAATTAAATAAAGCTCGGCCCATGAACAAAAGCTTACCGGAATGTGGGACGTGTTCCCAAAGTAAGTCTTCGACACTAGCGCCACGAATTTCCATGATGCTACAACACCAACATTCTGCTGAACCTTGTGGCGATTCTCGTTAAAGTCAGAATACCCGGGCAGAGTTTTGATTTCCTCTGCCAACCATGCAACATCTGCGTTTACACTGCCAGTCGCTCCCGCTGCATTGGCTACACGATGGCGTGCAACCTCCAAAGGCTTGGCAGCGGGGTCATTGGAATTAAACGTGCCGGGAGTCTGAACTATTTTCTGAGACGACGTGTCTTCAACCTGATTTAATTGGATGAGTTAATGAACCCAGTGCAACCACGAACTTAAACACGAACATGTTCAACAAAGATGTCAAGGCAATCGCCCCGTGGAATAATGACGCAGGGGGGGATTGGCTCCACCTTATCCCAAGGTGAGTCCTCGGTAACTTTTGCAAAATAGGTTCGGTATTCCGGATCGTCAGGATCGCGAATCCCTAACCTGTAGGATCCTATGTCAGCAAGTTCAGTTCAAGAGAACCGCCGGAAAGACACAAGAGAAAGAACCTTGAAGTGCGGCCATGCTTGTTTGCAGCTCCTCTAAGAGGTCCTTCAAATCGGCTCTCCATTCGCCTTCTCCACACCCCTCAGTGTCGAGCACGAAGAGAGCAACTTGCTGCGATGTTTTGGCAGAAGTGCGGCTATCTTGAATGAGCAATTTGACATATTTTACATTGAATTCTGGCTCCTAGGATCTGTTTGTCAGGTATTTAGAACTGAAATAAATGGTATTCTTCACCTTGTCTTTTTCCGAGACATCATCCGAGCCTAAACGAAGTCAGCCTAGTCCAGGGAGGAAATAATGATTGGTACCGGCGGGTATTGGTGAAATTGGACACACAGATTCCGGATTGTGTTTTGTAAAACCGTGAATAGGATCCCCCAAGACCTTCTGAAGGAGGTCCACAGTGATTTTCTTGTCCTTAGGATTAAAATCTCCACCAGGCCATTTGGCGACTTGACGTTGGACTAACGCAATAAGGGCGGGCTTCCGTACATTCCTGTTGGTCATTCAGATATTGGACAAGAATAAAGAGTCAGAACTTTAGACCTACAGGTCTTCTGCAGTATATGGGACCTCAGTTCCTGCGGACGACATGGTGGCTGAGTCTCAAGGCGTAACCCCTGACTGTCTCCTCGATCATTAACAACGACCGGATCAACTTGACTTACGAACGAACAAAACGGAGAACTGTCAGATTTGTTCAGTCGGATGGAAGTGAAATGTACTCAACTGGACAAAATGGACAGATTCAACCGGACAAAAAATGAACATGTTCAGTCGGAAGAAGCAAACCTTTTCGACTGGACAAAAATGATGGTTTTAGATTTGTTCGGCCGAAGGTCCTCAAGCTGGACAAAGCAACATTTCAATTCACTACAGGGAAAATACCCGACTACAAAGGTTAGTATTGCACCGCGCTAAATCGACCCAAGTTGTACCACACGGTTGGCCCTTCCCCAAAGGGAATTGAACTGATGATGGCATCAGACGAACCGATCCGCCTCATCGCCACAATTTACCGTGATGTGACCATCAGTTTACTCATAAATGTAAATATAAGCAGATAAAGAGACTTACCGATACGGATGACAGCGAGGGAAGTGATCGATCTAATACTCCACTACCAGGAGATTTCACAGAATTAACTGTGGAACAGATCGAACAGATCGCAAATAGCAACAGCAAAACTGTCGCTGGGGGAGAGGAGCAACGGAAAATCGCGAAATTATGTGATGAAATAAAATATGTGAAAAGAGAACGGGAGTTTGCGCAGAAAGAAGCGCGGCGAGCTCAGCGCCAACTGAAGGAGCTGCACGAGAAGCAGGAGCAGCTCCGAGAGGACCGTGGGTCGTTGCGCAATGAGCTCGAGTGGTACAAAGAGGAGTGCGACATTATTCGCAAAGAAAATAATGATTTACGCGACGAGGTGCAGGATTTGGAGGCAGAATGTGATCGGCACAAAAACAAGATCACCCAAATGGAGGACGATGAGAGTCACGAGAGCGCACGGGCGCGGAAACGGGTGTGCACGCGGGGATCGGACTCGTCAAGTGTATATACATCAACGAGTACTCGATCCTCGAGAAGTGCGGCCCCGTCACAGGCATCGGGAGCGGCGAACGCGGGAAAATCCGTGGACCAGAGGCAAGAAAATAATTGTTACCCGGGTAATTCCCGTCCAGCTACGCCACCATCCAATGAATTAATCATTACTACAGGCGAGGATATTGTTATGGATGGACCCTCGCCAGACGATCCGATAGGCGAGATCAGAACGACGGTAATTACGCGCGGAAATATGCGCGCCTCGAATAACCATCCAGCCACAATTGGGTGTCAGCAAGGGGGCTCTGCGACAAGCGGAACACCGTCGTTCCGTGTATTTATCGAGCCGCTGCTCCCACCGCAGAATCTTCGATATGCGGTGGATGAACGCTTCATGCCTGCCGACATTAAGGCATATGAATTAACACACAAGCTGCAACTCACGCAGCCCCTTTGGGTGTTTGGGTTTCAGCACTTCTATTTGTACGCATACTCGCGTCTACTCCCACCTCCACAGAGAACAGCCGTACAGCAGCACGCGGTTCAGCACTACGTCATGCCAGACTGGTTTGCCGACTTACTCCGGGCGGTTCATGCCGATGAACTCGAGAATCGATCGCGTTCTCGACTTGTTGGCGTTAAACGGGCCGATATCGGATATAACCCACTGGCATGGGCGGAACTCATCCAATACTTGGAGTGGCGCATTCGTGGCTGCATGTTCACGGACGCTGTGTGGACCTTATGCATGCGCAACGTGCGCGGGTACAATTTGTGGGAATTGATCAACTTGGAACGTCCTAAATCGGACTCAGCTCCCACGGAGGAAGAACGCATAAGACGCGTGAACATCCAAAAAGCGATTCTCTGCGTGTTTGTGTCACCGGGCTTTTACGAACGAAGCGTTCGGGACAAAGGGTTGGTAATTGCACCGAAATTGGTGCTGGAATATTGGCCGGTAGATCGGACATACAACGTAACGCAGGATGATGTCTGCAAACGACTCGCCGATCTGGGCGTCACTATAGATGTGGTGGACGATGCGTTTAAATTCGCATTTGATTTCATCACTGAACACCGGTTACCCATTCCAGCTGGATATTCGGGGCAAGACTTTGCCGCGATGCGCCAACTGGCGGGACCCGGTCCGTATCCACAATCGGCGTTTCCCGCTGACATCGATTTTTTACCGCGTTCACCCTTCACGCCGTGGAAGAGCGAAGCAGACAATGTGCTTCAATACGAAATGTCAAATTGGACTCAGGAGGATCTTGGAGTTGGGGGTGTACCACGACGCGAACCAAACTCGCGTATCGCACGTGCGATTCAACGAGGGCAATCGCGCCCTTCTCGAAACACTGGGTTACTTGTGAAGTATAACCCATTGATTACAACGCCCAAGCAGGTGTTAGCACATACGCCGATCGCCCCCTTATGGTCAAACTCTTGTGGCGCGCCAAGGGGAGCCGCGCGCGGCGGAGGTCGTGGTGGATCGTTGTCATCTCGGCTATCTAATCCGGGCCCCGCATTCACTGTCACCGAAACGCGACTGGGCGGCTCGAGGTACGCTCCACCGTCATGGGGTTCGGCCAACAGTACAAACTCGCATACCAACACGCCGACAATGGTGTATACTAATTCAACGCGCGATCTCGGAACGTTGATGAGCCAACCAAGATATTTCTCGAATGCATCGACGGAGGTGCCCAAGCCAATGGTGGATAGACAGGAGGGACCGTCCTCATCGTGCATTACATCATCCACCACTCCCGTGAACGACGATTTGCTCGCACCACCACAAGAGCTCGATTTCTCGGTGTACGACTCCATGACTATGCCGCTCATGTTTGGAGCCATTCCCTCGAACTCCGGGGACGGCACTAGTTATGGTGATATGTTTAACGCTGTCATGGGCAACACGTCCAGTAATACTACATCTTCGCTTGAATATTCCGACGTGTAATGATTCTCGACACAGCACTACATCTTGAATAAAACGGCGGTACTTGACCGCCTCTGTAATGTTACTACAACTACCTTGAACTATATTGGAGACTGTAATTCAGTCTTGAGTGGGAGAGTGTTAGGAATCCAACCTAAGAACCCCACATTAATTTATATAATTGATTTACGTGCCGTTGTTTATAACCGGCCGGCATCGCCGGCATTGATCTTGTATATAAGGCTTGAGATAGCCAAACAACGGCAGCTTTTTTACACTTTACACTTGTACTCGATATACCGACTTGCAATAACACCAGTTGTGCAGGTTCTCTCGAGTCCAAGCTCTCTTAGTGTAATCAACACTTAACACTGTGACACACCTCCCGATCCAGCACCTTCAGCTCCAGCTGCACCACGTCGCGCGAGCACTCAGCGTGCCCGCACCTCCTCGCCCGCAATGTGTCAGGCTCGAACGCCCGCGAGAGCTTGTCAACGAGGTCGGGTGCCGTCTTCTTCAATCGACGATGAAGCGGAGGATTGGATGCGCATTGCGGAATCACAGTGTGGATGGCGGTAGAAGGGACCGGGCACCGTCCCCGTCAGAGTCGGACGAGATGAGAACGGCGTCGCTAACATTTGCGACTCAGGCAGATGCGCAGCCTTTCAAATTATGGCATTGCGGAAGCTTATTGAGGAAGGTGAAAGTTGTAACGACAAGGGAGAAAGCCCAGCAAAGGGACGGCGGCACCGACGATGAAAGGTGAGGGCGTAGACGACGAGCACAGACATGATGCAGGTTGAGTGGCTCACGATTTGCCATGCGGCTGCCCGATTGGGCTACCATCGATGACTACAATAGGTTTTGAACAGTTCTAAATCCTGGAGGGGGGGGGGGGGGTACCCCCCCCTCCAGGATTTATTCTATTCGAGGGTCTTGACCGGAGCTAAGGTTGATGGGGTCCCGACAGGTGCTTCGGCATCGCGGCGAAAAATGTCTAAATATCCTCACAGAATATATTTACCTTACGGGAAGTCACCCAATTTGGGGGTCAAAAGGTCCCCCAAAAACCAAGGAAATAATGTGTTGGAGAAATCAACCATATTTATTCAGGAATGGGGTAGATAAATTGTAGAAGCTGAATGAGGCATATAGGTAACCTCCACCCATTCAATAAAAGGTAAAATACCTTTGGGGAGTCCTGGATTGGACCCACAGCACCACTCTTGCTCATGTCGTGGTCCCAACAGCAGCTTTCAAACTCCGATGACATGGAAGGTACAGGGAGCGCAGTGCATGTATGAATCACCCTCGGCTTGCCGTATAACGAGCTGGAAGCCTCAGAAAACTCTAAAATGTGTGATTTATGGCTCACCCGTTTACATCCCAGGTAGATATGCCGGAGGAAATGGTAGACTTTCTATAGATTTCCAGCCTGAGGAAGGCTTGGGAGAAATAGTGTTTTTGTATTACAAGTGTGAGATAGTAGGAATCTGACTTGGCATAGATTCTGGCCACAAAGGATATTTCTATTCTGAGTTTTACCAGCAGTGGTTGAGCAGCCGCGAGGAGCCGAGTCGGCAAAGGCACGTGATGTTTCTTTCGGGGAAATCTAATTAGACCAATCGAACGGTTCCTCGCCCCAGCACTGTGAGTCAAGTCGCGCAGGGTCGCGCTGCCGTGGGTTCTCATCGATCTCATCAGCGGCGGAGAAGGACTAGCGCTTCTCCAGAATGGAGGAGGCATTGACGATGGCAGTCGGTGGGTCCAAAGGACAGGTGCCGGCCGGCCCAATCGGGTGTCGGCCATGCGGCCATGCGGAACCAGCGTAAAGGTTTTATGGTGTTTCACACTGGGCAAACTTTGTTGGCTGGAAGACTCCAAAGCGGCTGAGATAGACTACTAGAACGGATACTGGGCTGGAGTCTCAAATCGCAATCGCTGGCTTTGGGTTCTATCTGCGACATCCATCTTGCGATGTATTCTATTGTGGGCACGATTCTGCGACTAAGTAAGTACATCTCAGTGGTTCGATCGGAGACGAATGTGCTCGTTTGCGAGAAAGAAGATGCATCGCCCACCGTTGTCGAAAACATCGCCGGAGCCCGATCTTCTTTCCCTCCGTAAGTCATACATTTCCATTGGATCGATCCATATGTAATCGACGACGCCACAAAAATCGAAGACAGGCTATCAGGATTATAGCCTGTGCAGGGGATGATCCACCGCATGTGCTCAGGGGATAACCGTTGAACGAACATTTGCTTCATGGCGCATCTCTCAATGTGATGTGCCTTGATCTTCCATTCTGGCGCTAGGAGTGGACCCTCACTGACCCACGGAGGGGTATCCCGACTGCGTATTACAGCTCATCCCTGCCCGCGGTTCTCTGTCCTCCCAACGCAAAGCTGGCCGTGCTGGCCCTAGCGTCGGTCCCCCACGCCTCCGTAATCTCACATTTCCCATGACCTTTTTATCACGCCGCCCCCAACGTCAAGGCTCGCCGCGTTGCCCTCGCGGTGCTCCTATTGTATTTTCATCCTTGAATTTCCCATGACGGGTTTTCAAGCGGCCCGATGAATGTTGCCTGCTGAGACCTCAATTGTCTCCGAGAACATTCCAGTCAAAATCCAACACCGTTCGGTTGTGCTCTGATGTCCTGTCCAATTACGTGGGACGCCGCCATCTTTGCTGAAAACTTGCGCTGTATTTTCTGACTTCGAACCCACGTAGTGCTTCGATACTAGCGTCTGGTGACTAGCTTGCATGCCGACAAGCTTTCGTCATGGGCTCAACATGGGCGCATTAAAATTCTAATCATACAACATGTGCTTGGTATGTCACCCCCTGCTAAGGCGTATAAAACCTGCTTTCAAGGGGACCCACAGTACGACCCCCCCGCCACAAAAGAAAATGTGCCGCACGTATATCCGTGTCTACGAATGTGGCAACTCCGGCTCCAGCACCAGCTGCTCCCAACAGGTTGTGTCGCGGGC
This sequence comes from Mycena alexandri, assembly GCA_029233265.1. Taxonomy (NCBI): domain Eukaryota; kingdom Fungi; phylum Basidiomycota; class Agaricomycetes; order Agaricales; family Mycenaceae; genus Mycena; species Mycena alexandri. The sequence goes on from JARJCM010000208.1 coordinate 121,762, forward strand.
CGGGAACCTCATCAACTGTGGCACCAGGACCGGACCAACCACCCGAGTAACCACACTGTCGTGGTGTCCATGGGGGTGTACGAGGGTGGCCGGCCACTACCGTTCCCCCTCTCACCCACGACAGTGAAATAATCTACTCAAGTCGGTCCCCATTTTCCACCTCATCACATTCTCACGTCTTTCCAGCTGTCGAACAACCCGCCGCGCCCATTTTGGGGGAGGGGAGGGAAGAATCCGTCTCTGAGATCGCCGGGCGCACGTGTACTCTACCTTTTCCCTCCATCATGTATTTGTTGAATGATTGGTAGAGGCCGGCAAGCGGCGGGGCAAAAACAGAACACATTTTGAGGATGTAAGAATCGCGGCTTGACATGGTCGTTGATAGCTCAAACTCAAGTGCCGCGAGTTTTTCTTATGTTGAAAGAGGAACGGTTGCGTTCGGCACAGTGCCCGGCATTGCGGCCACTAACGGAAGACATCAGGGAAACATCCTCCTAGTGTGTTCTTTTCAGACTCTCCCTCAAGGCCAGTGACTCCATATCCCCGGAATTTGTTGTGAAGGGTAGAAAGGTCGCCAAAAACTCATTTTCAATCCACTTGCCGCTGATGCCGAGCGTGCCGAACGCCCTCGCAATCATTTCTTGTTGAAACAAGGGGGAAAATGGGGAGCGGCCTTTCCCTTTGGAACTCGGGACTCTCACACGACCTCGTACCTCGGTCGGCTCGAGTCCCCTTGTGGGTTTTTTTGGAGAATATTGTTGCGAGTCGACTCCCAAAATGATGGAATCAGTCACGTGAAAGCGGACATTCTTGGAGGTCTAGAGCAAAATGATTGTAAGTGGCCGGCAAGCGGCGGGGCACAAACAGGTTCAGATAGTATGTTGGATGGTTTAAAATGTTGCTTGGATGAAATCTTTGGCGGAATCCGGATCGGGAAGTACCGTGGCAAGCTCAAATGGTCCCAGAAGATCGAATCCACTGGGGCGGAGAATCTCTCAGAGAATTGGATAGAATTGATCTCGCGTAGCCGATGTATTCCGAACTCAGGTAGAATATCTAGCGGGCTGAAAGATAATGTTGTCCTGTCATTGTTCAAGACCTTAGAATGGACTGGGTACATTTTTTCAAGATGGTTCCCACCTTCATAAACTGAGAGAGGGTTTGAGCACCTCCGCTGGGCAACTCGTTGCCGCTAGAGTGCCGGGTATCTCGGCATCTCGGCATCATTCCGAACACTTGACCTTGCTCAATCCTCTGATAGTTCAACCTGAGGTACCTGCAGAATCTTCAGTTGTTAAGGGGTGATGGGTGTTACTCTCTCTGCACTCAACAGCTTTCACCTGTTCCTCATTTGCTTCAGTATTGTCCGGGCCAAGCCACGAAGGTCGGAGATCAACGACATCAACAGTTCATTTGACCGTTCGAGGGGTTCATACCAAGGCGCCACAATCAGCCAATTTTATAAGTTAGAGGCTTATGCTGAGAAATAGTGTGCAATTGAATTCTTGGCTACTGGAAAACAAGCTGCTTACTTCAACAACTGAGAGAGAAGCCGGCTGTGCCGATAATCATCCGTGTGTGATCGCTTCTCAACCTTTCTACCCGACCGTCACTTTGCACCGCAAAATTCTACCCACCCGTCCATCTTTACTTGATTGACGTCTCTAGAGATTCTCTGGAGAGAATTGATCCCAGCGGAATCAACGTCCTCCTTGGTCGATATGCATGAGGGAAGGTGGGAAGATGGACGGAAAGACGTCAGCAGAATGACAAATGTACGGACGGGCACGTGCAATTGATGGGGACATTCTCGGTGAACTGAGCACAAACCGTCACTTCGTTCCTGTTTGTGAAACTAGAACTACGTTCTGTTTTTGAACAATCGACATTTTCTGTATGTGCTGTACTCTTTTGAACACTAGCTCGAGATGGCACAGCGTTCATTCAAATATTTACCTGCTGCAGACAGACTCGTTTAGCACGTATGAAAAGATATCTATATACACTTTTTTTTTTTCGTCAAACCTCGTACATTTAGCCGCTTGCAAGAAGGCTCTCATAAACGCGCCATGCCGAGGGACGACGACCTGGCTCATCCTCGACACAGGAGGACACGAGAGTTTGGAACCATCCCGGTATCCCCTCGCTCCATTCCAAGGGCAGTCTCACCGTGTCCTCCTCCCCTGTGTCAACCGTCGGAACTTCCATAGCTATGCACCAAAGAACCAGCCCGAGAGCAAAGATATCGCCCTTGACACTGCCCTTCGAATGCGGCAGCTCTGCCTCCACCTCCGGTGCGCACCACCCCAATGTATATCCGCCCGGGCAGTAGTCGATAAGCCGACAGTGACCGTCCTTGCAAAGAACGATGTTGTCGGTCTTGAGATCCCCCCAGACGATGGACTGTGCATGCAGCCATGCCACCGCTGCAGCTACGTCAGTTGCCCACCCCAGCTTCACTAGCCAGGAGACCGATGGAGTGGTTCCAGCCAGCCAACCGCTGCCATCGAACGCTAGCGGGTGAAGCCTCTCCATTGTCAGGGAAAGGGAGGAAGCAGGGTGGGCGTCGCTGAGCGTCCCATGCACAAGACCGGCTTCATCGAGAACCAGGTGAGTCGGACGCAACACGAAGTCGACATCTGGGAGCCGCGTCATGAATTGCAACTCCTTGTCCAACCCGAATTCATGGGTGCAGCGCTTGAAGACGCGGACGTCGTCGGAAACGGCGTCTGATATGGTTTTCACAAGGCAGACGTGGGGGGCACTGGAGAGCTTGTGCGTGCGTCGGAGAGAGGACAGGAGTACGGACGGGAGGGAGCTAGGGCTTGCCAGCACGCGGGCGTCAGGATAGAAGGGCCCGACATTCGCTTTCACACTGAGAGAACCCTCGGGAAGCGTCTTGAAGTCCACCGTCGTCCGTGCTCCTTGCTTTGGTTGCACGCGGTCAAGAATCTGGTCAAAGCGGCTGTCGGTAAGCGAGGCAACAGATGAGCAGCGTGTTCACACACCAGCTCTATCGTATCTTTATCCAGTGGGGTGCCTTCGCCGTCCAGAGCGGTGTTCTCCGCGCATTCTAGCACGTCCCTATTCCGCGGATAGCGGATATGGACTGCGGCCCCGGTACCAAAGACTTCGGGATCCGGGTCGATAACAAACGAAATATCGGCCCCGTCGGGGGGCCCGTCGGGGGAGTCCCACGTGGTCAGCATCAGCTCAGACCTTGAATGCCCTGTTGAATCGATAGGTATCCATGGTGGGATCAGCTGGAGCGGATTGCCTAGAGCTGTTGCCCGAATCAATCAGTTCGCCACCGATGGGACAGGGGCAGACCGACCAACTGCTTCGACCAGAGCGCCAAGAGGTAAGAGGCTCAGACCGAGTTTTTGCTGCGACATGCGGTTAGGAAGCAGAGTTTGACGTGTCACGACCGTAACAGCACGGCGGTCAAATCCTAGGAACGGTCTCGTGACCCCGGCAAGTCCCAGACACCGTGCCGATTTTTCTGCAAAACAACGAAATTACAGCTAAATCAAAAACGATAGACGTTTTCGTTTTGAAACAAAACTTCGGGCCGAGCACAACCCTCTGCCTACAAAAGCCACAAGTGGCCCCACCCATCACGAGAGGAAATTTGGAGAGTCAAATTGGAGTCGAAACTTTGGAATTCTATGCTCGGCCCGAAGTTTTTGTTTAAATCGAAAACGTCTATCGTTTTTGACTTGGCTGTAAATTACGAGCCTATCAACTAATTCCTTTGCTTGCCTCTCCTTCCTCTCATGGACCCAGCTACCACTCAACCTCAAGCCGACGAGGAAGACGATCCGTCCTCCCCCGAGTATATTATCCTGATATGGGGTAAGTTATCCTGATATGGGGTAAGTAACTGCTTCCCTTGCGTCAATGGCAGCCGTACTCACAAACTGTAGACGTAGTCAAATATGTTCGTCAGGAGCGCAAGACTTTGGTTTCTGCTCCGGATGAACATACCCTGCGACTGTTTGAGACTCTCAGCGGCAAGTCCACTTGTTACCTACGTTTCCCAAGCGTGATTAACCAGTTAACACAGAGGACGCCCAAAAGCTGTTGGTCTGTCTCAGCTTGCTTCGAAAGGATTTGAAATGGCATCCAATTCGGCGGTTACTCAAGCTGGGTGGCCGTCTACAACTAGATCAAGACAGCTTGAAAGAGATCATGTCGGAACTATGCAAGGTAGCGATCAAAATTTCTCAAGTTATCTTCCACGGTGACTCGAATGTCCGCTCCCAGGTCTACCCTGGCCTCATAGGTCCCGGTTTCTTCGCCCAGGATCAATCGCAGATGTCGCGCGAGGAGACACTTTCCTGTCTCACGGTAGAGCAGCTCCAAACCATCACGGGATTGAAGAAAAGCAAAAAGGTTAGTGTACTATGGATTTCTTCTTGCCTTGACTAATTTCCAGTCTTCAGCCCGACTTGATTGCTTCTATCAATAGTGTTGCGGAATTCGAAAGAGCTTGCGCAGCTCTCGGTGAGTTCTTCTCTCCCGAGGCCATACATCCGTCTGATTTACTCTAGGGGGATGTATTCAAATCCAGGAACACGTCAACCGAATGTTCCGGCGATTTATACTATTGTACTACTCCGGGTAAGTCCAAGTTGAGCTTCGCTCAATACATTGTCCGACGAACGCAAGTTAGGGTACGTCCTCTGGATCCAGACCATGTCCGAGCCGAAGGCTCTGCGCCTACGAAAATCGTCGAGGGGATTGGGAAAAGGTTCGGGACATCCAGACCCGTAATGTCACAGCTTTCATTCATCGACGACTACGCCGTTCTCGTTGAATTTGAAGAGACATTGTTCCCAAATCCGACGGAACCAAAGAAAGCTGGAACGAATGACAACTATCTTCTGATATTCGAGGGTCCGTGACACCTTGACATCCAATGTTGGTTATTGACTGCTCTCAGACACTTTGGCTCTTGACAAGAGACGGCCCAATCGCACTGAAACTGCCATCTTTACTCTCGATGCATGCCTTGCACTCAGTCGTAAGCCAATTTCGTCAACATACGGTCTCGTCGGTACTAATATCTACAGGTCCTGCACGCCATGTCCTGGCTGGCGTAATCCTTGGGGGCGCCAAGGTCCGAGACCTGGCTTGCGCAGGTTTATTCGATCCTGTGAACGACACCGTACGAGTTATTACTGAGCTCTGTGCTGCTCGGGTCGGCAGCGAGGGCACATTGTGTCACAATGAATACCAAGAGAAGTGTGAGGAGGTATTGAAGCGTTTAACCGTCAAACAGCTGATGGATCTTGGCAACGAACATGAAATCAAGGTGCTATCGTTCCCACAAATCGACTGCTCTGTAATAACATTAATTGTGTTTCGGCTGTGCTCTAGATCAAGAAAGACAAGGTCAAGGGGGACAAACAGTGTTGGATCGACGCCTTTACGGCGGCCCTTGAATCAACACAAACCCTTCACGGCATTCTGATGCCGAAGGTCCTCGAACAGCTGAATGGCTCGCGGAACCGAAGCGTATCACTCAACCCCAACTTGAAGGAAATCATGGAATCCTGCGTCAAAGAGTATTTTCGAAGGTTTGTCGCCATGTTCCACCCAGCTTAATTTACTTATTGTTCGGCAGACGAGTCAGAGCCCCGCCCACGATTGCTGGGAGCCCGTTCCGTAAGATCCGTCAACGCTTCTCCTGAATAAATTGTTGGAGATTTGGATCGTTTGTAGCAGAATATTTTTCATGCTTAAGTTGTAGTACTGTTGTACCAGAAACCGCTTCTCAACAACGTGGGACTAGACTCGGATAACAAGCGTAGCTTCAACAAGAGCATCTATTTTATTCATTCATTGGACTCCGCGATCATCCTCACTTGTTCCTCCGCCGCCGTCCGGTCCTCTGCAGCATGCCCGTTGGCCAGCCACCCAAAGGAAGCACCGACAGTATTTCCCAATGCTTCCAACTCCTTCGATGGACCATCAGAGGAATTCCGGATGGTTGAATTCATTCCGTTGATGCGAGACATCTCTGCGCCGTCCTAAGTAGGATGAAGACGAAGGTTCTGGTCGAGCTCCAGCACGGCGGGGATATTATTTCTCGCGACTAATTGGTGGGCGAGAAGTTGGGCAAGCAGATTCGCATCCCGAGGAACGAACACCAACACAAAAGTCGTGCGCTGTTCCGAAATTCTCATCTCGATTGCCTGACCTGCTCCTGTTCCTTGATGAGGGGTCATGGCATGAGCCTGAAAGATTGTCAGACTCAGGCGGCTGGGTATCGTTCCCAAACTGGCCGCATCGCCCATAAGGACAACGGAACTATGAGTGTAAACAGGCAGAGGCTTGACGCGACCGCTTATATCCTCCGGGTGTATGCAGGGGTCTCTGGTGTGCACAGTCGCCGTTATTTGAGCGGCCTTGTGTTCTGATTATGGTAGTGTGGAAATGACACGCCTCAAACACGCGGCTCTGTTGGAAAATATGGGCTTCAATCAAGAAGAAGGTACTAGAGGCAGTTCAGCATTGCCGCACTCCAAGGCTCTTTCATCTAAGCTGGCCAGGCGCGCGGCGGTAGCCCTTACGACCGTGAACTTCGTGGAGTCGAGTGGACCCACTCAAGCCCACGTAATTAATCAGACTCGCAGCGTCTGCTTTAGATAGAACCGACTCACGCGGGGCGGCCATTGCGCGGACTAGTGCGGTCTAACGTTGTGGGACTATCAATTACGGCCGCTTTGAACCGTGGGAAATCATCGTGAACCGTGGGAAGTCGTTTGATGGCTGTGCGGGAGTGAGGTTTCACATTGCTGAAGGCACAATTTAATTTCTACAAGGCACACAAAAAAAAGCCACCTAACGCAGACTCCAACAATCCACATTCCTGAACTACCTGAACCGCGGCTTCAGTCCAAGCTCCATGAACTCCGCTACAGGGCTAAATTCAACGCCGAGCGCCATTAAGTTGGGGTCCCTCGTGGTGTAGATTCCTCGGTACTCTCTTGAACTGAAGTAGTAATCTGTGCCAGCCAATTCCGATAAAATCTTGTGTTGAGTTAAACCCACCATACCATCTCTCCATGCCACTTCCGCCGGCGGGAGGCTGGTGAAAGTCACAGAGCCACGCATTCATAATGCATGAGCAGCAAGCCAGGGTGGAGATTAAACATTCTCACCTTTCACGGCCATCGCGGCGACCTCGGTGTAGGTGAGTGCGGGGCTCACAACGTCGTAGGGATTACCCGGAATGTTCTTGGATGAGTCGGCGTAGTTTATGAGGAGGGAGAGAGTTCATGTCGAAGGCGGTGAGAATCGGGATGGCGATGTCGAATCGAAGCGGTTTTCTTCGAGAGGTTATATCTATGAGTGAGAGTTAGGGCTGTGGTTGAAACTAGTGAATTGTCGAGTCGACGCACTTCCAGAAGTACTGAGGAAAGCGAAAGGTAGGAGGGGTGCATTTGGGAGACCGGAGGATTTCGGATATTCTGAGGCGCCAGCTTTCTGTGGACAAGGCTCGTCGGTTGGGCTCCAGCAGCGCGTACGGTCGATGGTGAAAATATTATACTTTCCACCAATAAGTTTCGAGACGTTATGGCCACAGGGCTTCAAGCGGGTTAAAAGAAAGGATACAGATAGTTTTTAGATGTACCTGAAAAATGGCGAACTTGACTCGCAACAGCGACCATATTTTTTCCCTGGACGATTTCGTTGGGGCCCTCACCCTCTGCCTTGGTAAAATGGGCACAGGACCTGGGCATGTAAATTCTCATCAGTCCCGAGAAAGTACCCTGAAGATGCCTTCACTCTCGCGCGAGGCGTCGGCCAAGGAGTCCCTGTCGAGGGTGTCGCCCTTGAGAACTTGGACATCCTGCGTCTTGACTAGCTTGACTCTTCAGCTTGGGCGACGCCTCGGAATCGGGCTTGCGGTGATTGCTCTCGGAGTGAACACTCCATCCTCAGGAGGCCACGTATAACCGCACCACCTGAACGCCGGATAAGCGACTGAAAGGGGAGAATAGGGAGGAATTGTGAACGAGCCTTGGGTATCGGTTGCGCCGAAAAAAACAGAGACCTTGCGGGATGACGGTGATTCGAGGAGAGATCGGTTGATTTTGATGTTCAAAGCTTTCTATCAAAAGAGGCACCAAATTCTGTTGCCTCCCCCAGAATGTTCGTCGCAGTCGATAGCAGGTCCGACTCGGAAAGCACCGCTAAATCTCGAGAAAACTGTCTTCCACTCACGATATATTATTCTCGCTGATTAAGCAGCGTGTTACTGCCGCCGAGACAGTGGTGCTATTTTGTCCTCGCACCCTGATGTGGAAGTATCGTTGATCCTGGCCGTCCGATTCGGAGCTTGCCGCCCCTAGGAAAAACCAGCAATGGGTATCCATACCAGAGGATATCAGGGCTGATTCGTAGTGAAGCCATGGCCAGCAGCGTTCACAGAAAATGAGACGAAAGTTTTTGAGAAGGTCCACGCACACAGGAGATCTGAGATATTTGAGGATAGTGGCAAATATATCAATGTGCTCGAGTCCGGGTGCTGGGGTGGTCAAAGGCGGACCAGTGCGTGTGTCCGCAAATTTGAAAGGCAATTGACGGGTAACGTCAGACCGACTCGCCAAAAATCCTCGAAACGCAGCAAGAAAAAGCCGGGGAGCACCCAGCATATACATCAATAAGTAAGGGGCGTACACGCACAGGGATATCATCATTGCCCAAGGCCTCCTCCAATCCCTTTCTTTACTTCCCGTCTTGAAGAAAACCATCCGTCCATCAGGCATTCATCAAGAAATCGTACTCCTCCTTCCGTTGGTCGTCTTCGTCCTCCTCCTTCCTCGACACCCAACACGGCGTCCTTCCGTCCTTTATATATCGCACATCACATCACACAAACACCCCCACCGCCCCCTTCTCCGCATCATTCTCCCACTCCCCATCGACTTGCTCACTCACATGTATCCTCCCACACCCCGCCACCGGACAAACCCACTCATACCGCGCCTCCACCACGCGCTTCTTCGGCCGCGTTGCCGTCGCCTTGCCCTTACCCTTCGGCTTCCCCCGCCCCCTGCCCGCCGTGCTGATGCGGTTGCGGCGTCTCGGACGCGGGAGGACGGGTGCGGGGGGAGGGGAGGACGGCACGGCGAGCTCGAAGGCGCCGGGCATGGATGAGGCGGCGGCGCTTCGGAGGCGGGAGGTCGAGGCGGAGGTGGATGCTGCGGCGGCAGCAGCCGAAGTAGAGGGACGCGGGCGGAGACGGGAGCGAATGCCGCTGCTTTGGGCGACGGGCGCGGGGATGAGGTCTTCGTCGAAGAGCTCGTCGTGCTCCTCCTCTTGTTCCTGTTCCGGCTCCAGCTCGTCTTCGTCTTCATCTTCGAATACTTCGTCCACCGCCTTTGCCTTGCCCTTGCCCTTGCCCTTCCCTGTCGCCTTCGCCTTTGCCTTACCCTTCCCCTCCTCGCTCGTCCCTTCCGCATCCGCGTCTACACCATCGCTCGTCGCCGCCTCGACACACGGCGGTGGCTTCCTCAACCCCTCACAGCACTTCCCGTCAATCAAATGCCCGCAGCGCAACCCCCACACCTTCCTCCTCTTCACCTCCGCCTCCCCGCCCTCCACCACCCCATCAGCACGCACGAGCAGCGGGTCAAGACACCGCGCACACACAAGCAGCGTGCTCACGCTCTCCCTCTCCTTCCTCTGCGCCTCCGCATCCACCTCCGCATCCACATCAATCACCACCTCCTTCGCTTTCCCCTTCCCCTTGCCCGCAGGCGGCGGCGTAGACGGAATAACAATCTCACTCGGCGGCGCAAAGTCAAACACAAACCCCGCCTCCGCCTTGACGGGATGCGTCCACTCGGGCTTGTAGTTCTCCTCCTCTTCCGCCACGCGGCGTCCACCAAAACGAGCACCAGCGCCAAGACCACGCCAACCGGCATCCCACCGCGCAGCCTGGCCCCAAAACGTGCCTGCGCCGCCTCCGCCACCATCACCCCCGCCCGCACCCCTAACGAACCCACGGAGAACCGCCATCTCCCGCCGCCGGTGCTCTCGCTCCTCCCTCATCGCCAAATCCAGCATAAGCGCCACATCGTAGTCGTCATCCAGCGGCGCCACGTAGTCGTCATGGGCGTGGCCTTGACCGTGGAGCGCGAGGAGCTGCACCTCATTGGCGGGCTCGTCGGCGTCGTCGTCGCCCCAGCGGAACGGATTGAGCCCCCGTAGACGCCGCATGATGCTCGGGCGGCTCCTGCTTGCTCCCGCTCCTCCTCCGGCACCACTCCCACCCGTCGCGCGACTCCGACTCCCACCAGCGCGACTCGCACCAGCCCCCAAAGCGACAACCGGCGCCACCCGCCCTCCCGCAACCCTTCTCTCCGCCCTCCGCGCCCTCTCCTCTCGCTCCGCCTCCACGCGCGCGTTATTCGAGCTGATGAGCGCCCCGCCGAGCCCCATGGGCGGGTTGTGGCGCGCGCGCGGGGCGGCGGCTATGGGCCCGTGATCATCATCATCTGAATCCGAGGTGGGATGGGCGGGGGCGTGGGCGTGAGGACGAGGATGTGGGTGGGACGCGCGCAGGTCGATACGAGGCGCGGTAGATGGGACCAAAGAGAAGTCTGCGGCGGCACGGATGGGTGCGGGGACTGAAGTCGACCGCGAGCCGGAGCCGGAGCTGGATCCCGCGTCTGCGTGTGCGGAGCTCGAGCCCGACGCGTCACCATTGAGATGGAAATTAGACGACGACGGCACGGGCACGCGCGCCGCCCGCGGGCGGGGAACGAGCGCATTTGGCTGGTGCGGGGCGTGGTGCGGCGGGAGGTGCGTGCGAGGGCCGGCGGGGGCGAATGACGCCAGGTTGGCGAAGCGGAAGCGTCGGGGGAGGGCGGGCACGGGTGGGACGGTGCCGTCGAGCGGGGGCGGCGGTGGGGAGATGAAGTGGCGGGCTGCAGACAAGCGAGGGTCAGTATTGGAGGAGAGAGAGAGATGAGGGGGAGGAGGTGAGGCGGGATGAATGACACCCACCTGCTCTGGAGCTGCTGGAACCACTTCCACCAGCGTTTGAGATGTGTCTTCGGAAGGCGCGCGCTAGATTGAAATGAATAAATTTGGTCAGTAAGAGTGCAAAACAGCGAGGAGATGTAAGAAGTAAGAGAAGGAAACGAATATAAAAGCAGATGGAATAAAAGGAAGGGAAAGACGACCGAGGTTAGCTGCGGGAGTTAACCAGTATAAAGTACCCCCGCCGATTCAAAAGACGAAGACAAGGCAGGAGCACTCCCAAATCACGGGGCTCCGCCCGATGGCGCGCTGAATACACCACCGCACACCGGAGTCGCACACACAACGCCTCGGATTCCGCTGCGAGGCCGGCATAGTCAGAAACATTGAGAGCCGCAACGGCAGCGAAGCAGCCCTTCTCACTCCGCCTGCGAAAGATGCAGCATCATCTCCACTACCACTCGCCAGGCGCAGATCTCCTCGCACGAAGAACAGGACAAGCTCGACTCGACTACGCGCAGCAGGCCCAGTCGACGATGAAGGCAAGTATATCCGCGGCCCGCCCTCGTGCTCGTGCTGTCGAAGAAGCGAGGCACACTACCGTCCGACGCGAACTCGTCGCCGACATCGGGACATCCCCGCCTGCACCGCGACCCCCGCAGGCGCTCCCGAAGGCGACCGTGCATCCAGCACTCCCGAAGACAATACGAAGACGATACGAAGAGATGCATGTCCCCAACCACCGTCCCATCTCGCCAATGACCGTCGCATCGCCCCATTATTGACGTCCACCGCACGCAGAGCACCAACCCCAGCTGCATGCATGCACGGACACGCGACACGGACATCGCACATCCTCCCGGGCCCGAAGATAAAGAATCAAAAACGGAAGGACAAAGGGACCAAGACGCCCCGACGAGGAAGTGGATCGGCGCGTAGGCAAAAGCAAGAAAAGCATGACAAGAAAGGATGATATTAATTAAGACCGACGCCGATAACCACCTCGCGAGACAGGCTCGCTCGGAAATCCCAAGCAAGCGCCTTGTATCAAATCGTGGAGTTTGAGCGCGCCGACCTGCTCTCCCATCGAGAATAAAGTAAAATATAAAGGAAGCTCCCGCGTTCCAGGTGGAGACGAGGTACGAGCCGGCGTTCGCTGCGCACGAAGGAAGGAAGGCTGCAGACCAATGCAGACAAAAAGAAGAAAGAAGGAAGAAAAAGCGAAAAAAAATCGACACGCTCCCGACGCGCACGAGGGTACGACGCGAGACCGTCGAGTTTCCGGGTATCCACGGACCACGGCGCAAGACCAGTCCGCCCGGCGCCGCCGTTTGCAAAGAAGACGCACGCATCGCGGGGAGCATTGCCATATGCCCAGCTACATGACCGGGCCCTGCAGGAAATTCAAGGACCAGCGGCAGGAGGCCAAAACGGCGCATAGCAGCATCGTCCAGAGTACAGAGCGGTTGGTGTACGCGCCCGACGTTGGGTCCGCGCGGAGGACGCCCAGTTTTGCGGAAGGGACCGACCGGGACCAGGAGCGAAACGAAGCGAAGCGAAACGAAACGAAAAAAAGGAAAGAACGAGAGGAAAGCCTACCTGGCGCGCGTCCAGATCCAGATCCAGATGCCTGTATGAGTATTCCGGATGCGCTGCGTTGGTGCGGGACGCGAGAACCTGTGTAAGGGGTGTTAGTTGCGCTCGTATTGTACGGGAAATTAAGAATGGAGAGAAAACGGATAAAGATGAGCAGAGATTAATTATGCTTTCGAGGACGCTACTCGCGAACGGACCCTTTTAAAGAGACTCCACCGCAAATATCCTGGAGCATAGAACGCCAATGCCACCTCGGGCGCACGGACCCAAACAGCCGTGTACGACCGCAAATAATCTCTGCGCCGCGTCGAGTGGCAAGCGTATATGACACCGCGCGCATCACGACCGCGAGCCAGAACTCGAAGGAAGAATGCTCACCACTTGCAGAATTACTCCCACCCGCTCCAACCTCGTCGTCACTATCCAGCAACTCAATAACATCGTGCTCCACCTCAGGCTCCTGCTCGCGATTCAGACGCCGCCTCTGCGCCGCGGGCTGCACGTCCTCGAACTCGTCTACGTCGATGATTTCGATGGAGGGGCGGCGGCGGCGGAGGTTTGTTCTCGTGCTCGTACTTGGAATTGTTGTGCTCGTCGTCGGTGCCACCGTGCTCGTGCTCGCGCTCGTCGTGGCGGACGTCGTGCTCGGCGTCGGGCGCCGTTGAGCTACGGATGCCGGCGGCGGCGAGGACGACGGCGAAGGCATGGAGAATGCAGACAGCGGGCGCTCGAGGATCGTCGCCATGCAGTCTCAGTGCTGCCCGTGGGGTGGGACTCTGAGACTCAGTGAGAGAATATAAAGGGAAGGCAGTCTCGTGATCTGAGACGCGTCGCGAAAAGGGGCAAGCAGGTGTAAGCAATGATCCAGAGTTTAATTCTTGAGAAATAAATAAATTTGTCGAGGATCCAAGAAGACAAGCGCGGGGGTTAGGATGAGTTGAGTTGGGAAAAAATTTCAAGGAAGGCAGGGGCATGATACAACTACTCACATGCAATGTGCTGCGGGCGTCTGCAACAACAGAATTACTTTTAATGGAGAATAATCACAAGTTTCAAATTATCGAACATCTTTGAATTCACCACAGGAATTTGTTGATCTCCAAGCGTGAAACCCAACTTGCAGTGGCTTCAGAAGTTAATGTTAACTCTTCCTTCCAATCTGACTTTGTGCTGCAGATATCAAACTGGTGAATTCCCCCGTTGCTCCTTTGCAGGCTAGCCCATTGTCTGTAGAGTGCATATGGTTCAAACAGTGTTTTCTTACCAAAAATTCCCATCCAGCACGTGTACACCACGTACATGTGCTGCTCTACCTCATGTACATATGCTACAGCCATCTACCGGGTGACTTCCCGTAAGGTAAATATATTCTGTGAGGAGGTCCAAGATATCTCGCCGTTAGCCGCGTGAAAAGGAGAAACGCACGATGGGCAGGGGTCTCATGGAGACGCACAACGTAGTGGCCATGAGGGGGCTAGTGCTCTCTGCAGGGAGCATGCGATTCGATGCGAAACAGAAAATCAGTGAGAGACGTACTCTCACAACGATGGAGAACGCCAATACATAATCTCCATCCGAATACCTGCCTCCCTCGATCACTGGAGCTGCGAGCATCCAGCCACGGTGATTGAGTGAGATGAAGCTGGAAGGGTATTGCACGCACGGCGTCCGGAGGACGTCGACCCTAGAGTGAAGTCCGGCGAGTGGTGGAGGGGGAAAGGAACGATCGCCGGTGCTTGGCACTATCCCGGGCAGTAGATTGAACCTGAAGCAGAGGTGAACGAGCAGCAAAGGTGTCGCAAGCTGAAATCACCTAGTGTCCGTCTGGCACAAATCGGCTTTGATCTGGTACTTTGTGCGGTCAGGAAAAACACGCGAAGGTAAGATTCATGAAACTCACGACGGATGCGCTCGGAGTGGATAGAAAAAGAAGAGTAGAAGAGGGAGGGTACAGTGCGTACATAGGGTGAGGTGGAGTAACCGAAGAAATGAGGTGTACCGTACTTCGACGCGCCGCTTTCTGACCTCTTTCGTACTCTTCCGCCTACACGACCCGATAATAACTGCGGCATCCAGACGCGGTGCTGGCAGAAAGGCTTCGTACTACATCTTGAGGGCATAAATCGCCACAAATGCTCATGCTGAGAAGAACCGGGGTCAGACGACTCTTGGAGCACGGAGAGAAAAGTGGGACTCACTAGAGCTCGTATGTAGATATCGAGCAGTGGGGCAAGTGTTATTGTTCCCTATAGCGGACAAATTTCACATTCTGCGGCGGATGTTAGTGGACAAGCCTGAGCAGCACGGAAAAACGAGCTGGATCTGGACTATGCTCGACTGCGCCGTCTCTCAGGGCTCTTGAGGCGATAGTGGTACGCGGGTATGCATAGAGAAACGCCAGAGAAACATTTTGAGACCAGGAGCAAGTCGGATTCGAAGGACGCGCGCGCGGTGAAGAAAAGTGCAAAGTTTTGGCCTCAATATGGCTTGAAGGTTGGGAGCAAGTCGGAAGGGTGCGAATGGCCGTCGGCTAGCATGGAGTGTGCCGACGGGTAGCCGTAACAACTGTGCCTTGCTTCTCGCCTTCATCGTTGGTCACGTTCTGCTCGATGACTTCAACGCCAGGCCTCGAGACCTCGAGGACGCCTCAAGTCTTCGAATACCAGAATGATTTGAAGCAGAAGGATCCAGTACAAGAACCAGTTTCTGGCCGACCCCTGCAGGACCCCAACGCAAGATTTGGAGACTAAAAGACGAAACCGCATCGAGAAGAGCGTTTGCTTGAACTAGCGTTAAAAGTGCGTCCGAGCCTGCCCAGGTTCTGTTTGAGACAGAAATTCGGACGAAATTCGTTTCGTGCTTCAAGGAACGCTTGAAGACCATTAAATCCAAGAGCCAGGTTCTCGTCAGGACGGACCACCCCGAGGCCAAAGAGCTGAAGACTGTTATGGAATTCGTAAGGGAACTTTACCCGAATTGGAACCGTTACACCCTCGTCCGAGTTAGGAACGTGGTTTTGGTATTCACGTCTCAGGAATTTCTTTGGGGCGAAACCGCCTTTTAAAATCGAGAATCTCGCTTTATACATTTCACCTTTTTCAAGTTTATTAGTCTGTGAAACGCAAATCTCCGTGCGAGTTCCCCGAAACGACCCATTCATGTTGTGAGCATTTTCCTCCATTTTCAGGCTTAGCTCGAATGACTCTGGTTCTCCCTCTAACTTAATTTTAATTTTGCTAGATGTACTCAACGAATGCCGCCAGATCAGGGGTCAGTCGGGGCGCGGCGACAGAGTGTCTATCTTCACTTTGGCAGAGCTCTCTCTCTATAATCCTAGGTGCTGTATTTATTATTGACATTCCTCTATTCTTCCTCCCCGAACCCAAACTACATAAATCAAGCCTCTTGACTCACAGATTTAGCTCCTTGATCCATTTCGTAAAATCGCTGGACCTCCGCGGGCATTCCCATCTGACTCTTCCGTCGTTTCCTTTGCAAGAGAATTTGCCTGGGATGCAACGGAAAGGCGCATAGGAAAAGCGGTGCCAAAAAGGCGCCTAGGAAAAACGGCGCCAGAAAGGCGCCTTTTTTTCCGACACAGATCTGAGTGGCGGGCTTGGCTTTCGGTCAGTCCGGCTGCAGTGCCCAGGAGTGTTTTAAAATTATATTTAAACTGAATTGTGACTGTGCATCCACACAGTTGAATATTCGGTGGTCGGGCGGCTTCAGGCGGCCCCCGGTGCGATAAGTTACGGCGATCTACGGTGGACCTAAGATGTTGAACAGGCGCAGTGATTTTTGTATTAAAACTGCCGATGGTATCAATTCGGATGAGTAGGTTTTCGCTTCGTAGGAGGACGGGCATAATGGCCGTTTGAGGATCGTCGCTTCCGTCATCTTATTCTCGAAATTTGCGGGATAGGGCTAGTACGTAACCAAGCAGTTTGCGATGGTTCAAAGGAACGGGACAACGGTTACTCGACGAGAACTACAATGGCCAAGAGCACCACCAAACTTCGAGGGCCGTATGCCACACAGGCATGCACGGTATGCCGGGCAAGGCGAGTCTTAATTCTCTCAATTGTTATTTGCGACGAAATTTCAACTTGAGTTGCATCAGGAAATCGAAATGCGACGGTGCGAAACCAACCTGCGGGTCATGTCGTGGCTCTGGCCGGGATTCAGAGGTGCGCTCGTGCGGAAAACTCATTGACCAAGTTGACTGAGGTCTCAGTGTTCTTGGGGCTACACATCCTTGCGAAGACCCCGCACTGTGGCGCATTTCGAGGCGCTGCGCCGGCGCGCCGATTCTCTGCAGGCGTATGCGGATATGCTACAGGCACTGCTGGCAAAATGCGTGTGCCAGGACGTACCATCCCACCTACCGTGTCCTCCGCGGTCTTCAAGAGACCATAGTTGGAACGACGTTAGCTCAGAGGACGACGAGACGCACTCAGATGAAGAGATTGCACACGAGCTGACCGCGCCGGCACAATTACCTCAGGTAAGACGATCAGCCCTTGAGCAACCGACATACCGCTGATGCAAATTCAGCTCGAGGAGAACCTCAACGCGCTTATGCTCCGTCCCATACCGGCGTTACCAGTTGGTAGCGCGCCGCCCATTCGACTCCCGCAGTGCCTTGATATGAATGCGGGCGCTGGCTTGAATGAGCGTCCAAGTACAAGCTACATATTGCTCGTGGATGGGGTAGAGGAGTCTCAAAGCCACCAATACATCGATTGGTCGAGGTATCTCCCCGCGGAGGTCACTCTCACAAGAAAAGAACACGACAAGTAGGTCCTCTCTATCAATAAATCTGCTCATCCTCACCCCTTCCAGGATCCTCGACCTTTCATTCAAGTTCTTCACAATGTGGTGCTTCCGCATTGCCCCGCCACTGTTCCTCCGCGATATGCACCGCGCGCTGAGCGTTCCCCCATCCGACTCCCCACCCAGAACAGCATACTATTCCCCTGCGCTCCACAACGTCCTCTTGGCCCTCTCTGCAAATTTCTCGGACGACCCGTGTATAAGACACCTGGAGACGCAGCTCATTTTTGCATCCACCGCTAAAGCATACCTTGAAGGTGACTACGAGAGGCCGTCCCCCTGTTTCGTTCAGACACTCGCGTGTCTCGGTACCTTCTACGCAGATGCTGGCCATCGTGTATGGGGGGATTCGTTTTTCGGTAGGCGAATTTGTTCGTGCCTGCTTGTCGCTATTCTTATGGGAACTACTTTTAACAGCGATGAGCAGCGGAGTGAACATGGCCCGTAAATTGCTCTCCTTTGACTCTTTGTTCGGCGAATAATTTGTTTATTGCAGTCGATCTCGGTCCCAACGCTGCACAATTTGTCATGACAGGCCTGATCACACGCGACGAGTTTCTGACGCAAAATTGGGCGCATTGGTCCATATTTTCCATCGTTCGTCGCTATCAAATTCATGCGGGCTTCTCACACACAAGTCACGCAGGACGTCCTCTGTGCCATCTACTTCCGCCGCCCCCTTATCCGGCCACCTCCAGATCGACAAAGCATACCATTGCCAACAGTTGACGCGGAATACGACCAGATGCCGTGGACTCACCCCTGCACAAATATACCCCCGCAACCGAATCTCCTCACCCTAATTTTCTTCGAGTCTGTGGGGCTTCTGTTAATAGCGTACCAGATAATCGATGTGATGTTTGTGGCTCCTCCCTGCTCATGACGCCAGAATTTGCTCACGTTCGGATTGACCCAGGAATACTTCGCCGTCTGCTCAGCACGATGCCGTCCAGATCGATGAACGCGTTACAAAAATTGAGTCGGTGTTCTTTCCTACGATTCTTTGGCCGTGGCCCCTGACGTATGGATGCCCAGTCTAGAACTCAATAAATGGCTGAGCCGTCTTCCGCCTGGGATCGACATCACATCTATGAACAGAGCGGAGTCAACTCCACAGCGGCTAATGCTGCACTGTCTATATTCGTGGTGTTGTCTCGTCCTCCACCGGCCCTTCTTTAGCCAACGCGGCGAATTGCAGGATGACCACATCAAGGCAAGTTTTTAAAAAACTATTTTGTTGATGAGCGATGGTGAACTCTATCTTAGCGCTCAATGCGCGCAGCCGAGACCATTCTTGAACTGCTACAGACATGGTCCGAGATTTACACACTACGACTGACACCGCTGGGACTCGTCCCGTTCGTTTTCGATGCCGGCACAATATTCCTCCTGCGCGCACTTCACGCAACCACGGGCCAGCGCATCGCTCACACCGCTCTTCAAACGGCGATCGAGCAGGTCGAGACATGTGTCCGGTACTTGAATGAGATCGGACGTACGTGGCAAACGGCGGAGCACACGGCAGCTCACTTGCAGAGCATGCTCCGCGACAAGCTCCAGCCTATTCTCGACCAGCGAATCGCGCCGAACGGTGCTCGCTTACGGTCGGATCCTCGGAGTGCGAGTGCAAAGTCTCGGAATCCCGACTCCCCGCCTTCTCACGTCGATTGCCGAGGTCCATCCCCTGGGCAGTACGCCGAGCTGCCGCCACTGGAGTCTATTCAGACCATGAACCTTTTTGCGACGGAGAACGTGCCACCAACATTCATCGGAGGGGATGGGTATGGCAGCGTCGCCGGTTTGGATGTTCTCCCCAGATTCGAAGTCGAGATGAACCATGTCTTCCTCCCATCCGCTGAATTCTTCAATCATCACGAGCAGTCGGAGCTGGGCTCCTCGAGTAATGCCACATACAATTTCTATTAGTCTATTTAATATTAATTTCTCAGAGTAGGCGTCGGGATATATTGTTTCACGTCTAATTAGTGCAGTACAAAAAGACATCTAGATTCAGAGCTCAGCCTCATGGACTGCAACTCGTGAGGCTGCCGCCTCATAACCGGAATTGGGTCAGGCAATAATCGTCAGATGGGCGGCGTTAAACCTCACAGGTTGCAGACCATTAACCGGTTAAACTGGTTAAACCTGTCGGATTATCCTCCCTTACGGCGGCGGCCTCGCATTGGCTAATAAGTGGGAGGTATCTCGGTTTCACCGTGTTCCAACCGTTGGTTCGACCACGTCCAATTGAATAAAATTGCTGAACCTATATACTGTATATAACACACTGTTGAACCAAGTAACCGCTATTTTCAACAGGAGCTGGTGAACAGCTCCTAGTTGAACCTGTTTAACCAAATACTACAGTTCAACCACTTCATTCGAGTTTAACCAACACGTTCAACACCTGGTTAAACAGTGTGGATTAAACCGCTTTGATAAATTAACAACGCTGCTTGCGGCTGATCAGAAACAAAAGGAATTATGGTACACTGGCAGGAGACATACCTTCTACCTACCTACCTTTGCAGCCGAGGGCTTTGCTGCCTTCGTTTCAGCGCGGCCGCCTCGGTTGCGTGTGCTGCTGTTTCGGCGCGTAGACTTCTCTCGAGCCAAGAGAACAATAAAAAAAAAATTACAGACACACCTGAGGCGATTTTCGCGCTCTCCGCGGGGATCGGCATCCGTTCCGAACGCAACGGCCGCAGCGCGCTTTTGCCCATTCTCCGATTTTTTCGCAGTTTTCGTGGCGGCAGGACGATGGGAGTTTCGGGAGGAGTTGGTGTTGTGGACGAAGTGGGTGGCAACGGGTGTGGAAGCGGGCGCATGATTTATATTTCCACCTCCTCCTTGAAGATGACAGCGAAGGATTACACGTTGTCGGGCGGGCGCCGCTCGCGAGGAGCGCCAGGAAAAATGTCGCACGTCATAATTGACGCAGTCGCGAGAAAGAAAGACTCAGGAAAACGAAAAAAAAAACTCACTCCCTGCGGGATAACAAGCGTCGAAAACGAGTCTCTAAAATAACGGTCAGCTATGATGGGCAGGGATCTCGACGTGGACCTACAGGCCAACGACTGCCTGGGCTTCCTCAGGTCCTGCTGTCGGACGGCACCCTCAAGGATCCTGGGAGTCAAGATGGAGACCGATTCCCAAGCGTGCGAGGAGAACCCGCGTGCCAAGCGTCTCCTTCATCTGACGATTACCACAGGCCAGGTCCCGCTACAGGAAAGCAGCTTGGAGGGGCATTGCGCGCGGTATCGAAAGATGACGCTACGGGCTACTCAAATGGGCGGTTGCAGGTAAGTAAGGATACTCCTATCTATCATCATTAAACGCGGAAGGTTCGGCCGACGATGAAGCGCACATTTTCGCAGGTCCCATACTTCGCGACATCGTCCTCCTGGCCTACAGGGCTGCTGAAGAGGATAAGCAGGTACCTCCCAAAAACGGGGAAGATGTTGTACCTCCGGGGCGTCGATGTCCGTACCCTCTCCCTCGACTGCCCCGCACGTCTCACAGGTCGACTTCTGCTCATCCACCTCAATCCGAGTCGATCGACCACCTTGACCATCCATGGTTTCGTCCAGCGATGATGTCCATCGTAAGTGATTTTGGTTGCTTGTCGGGGATGACACCGTGGGGTCGATCGAGTACTCTTTCGATTACTTTTTCGAGTTGGAGGTGGATGGCGCGAAACGCGGTCGTCGAAAGGTATGAGGGTCGCCCAGCGGGGCAGAAATCCAAGAAGAAGAACAGGTGCAGGGAGTGGTGCAGCTGTAGTGATCGTGTTAGAAAAAAACACGCGGCAGCAAGAGTGACGAAATTCACGACGGGCACGATGCTTTATTTTCCATAGAGGCGTACAGAATACTGCTATGAAACGCCTTGATAGCAATAACCGGGACGCCATGCCGCATCGCCGTCTGATCATCCCAAGACGAGTGCAAACCTCAAGGTCCCGTCTACAGCGTGAATTAAAGGCGCCCCCGAATGGCCCCAGTACGTCTATGCATCGTGCTTGAGCATGCCGATTTCGCCGTTATCCTGGGGATCGGCGCCGGGAATCATCCTACGAAATGCACCCTCCGATATTTCGACGAGATGATATCTCGTGCGACGCGCGGACGTTGATTCGAGATCGTCCTGGCCTGGTTGGCCGATACAGACGATCCGCGCACCCTTGGTAGGCGCGGTCACGGCTGGGCGGAGAAATTGGAAGGGGGGGATTTCCGTGCTGTCGCATTCCACTGCAATAATTCTGGGGAGCGCCAAATCACGGGTAAGGTCCCATGCGCGGCACTCGACCTGGACCGCCAACCCGGTGTAAAAGAGCAGAGCAGCCAGCGCTGCTTGCTGGTTTGTCGATATTCCTCTTCCGTATCGCCAAAGCAGTGCGCGCATGACGACCCACCCTGACGGGTCGATACATACCGCCGAGCCGGCCTCGTACTGTGCGGGTCGCCTCTAGAGCGTTGTGCAGTGGCTGACTGCCGTTCGGAACGGATGCAAGAGTGCTAGAGGCGTTGGCCCGCAATTTGCGCTGTTTTTTCGCGCAGAAGAGCCAATTCCGAAGGCTGTAGACCTGGAAGGCTTAATGCACCAGGTGGGATAAGCCGTATGCGACTTTGAGATGGATTCTGCAAGCTGTTTAAAGAACCAGCTGTAGCCCTGAAAATTTGTGCTGAGCCTGAAGGTGGCACAGAAATCCCTAAGGATGCTAGAGGTTTGCTCGCTGAACGCAGGCGGTGCTCAGAAGCCATTCAAGAGCCTGGAAGGGTGGTTCTGAGTGATTCTCCCTGACTCGATGTTGTGGTTTGGTTGCAAGGGGCGATGCCAACCAAATACGGCAGTGCTCGGCAATCACAATCGCGGGTTGCTCTCATCGACCATAAGCAAAATGTCTTCTCCGCCAGTACCACCAGGATTGCGACCAGAGATTTTTTCTCGTCTACCATTGTCACTACGTGTATTCATTCGCCTTCCCGCGTTACTTCGGTCTTGACAAAGTCCTTCTTTACAGAAAATCGCCACGGCGGCTGCGAAAGGGTCATTGGAGGTGGGCTGACCTATATTTTTGCGAGAATCATCGTTTACAGGTATATTGAAGGACCTCGCGACTCTGTATGCGGCTGTCAACAAATCTCCCGAGCTACTTCAATTTTCTGTCCCTGCATTCTACGCGAATCTCAATCCTGCCGATATTCCGAGTGTGGAAAAAATCGACGCGGGCGATGTCGACGCGATACACGCAATAACAAGGGCTTTTAACTCTCTGCAGGCCATGCATCTATCCGATCATCAATTTTCGAACCTGTACTCGCACTTGTGGCTGCGACTCTGGCCTTGGATGCAATTCATTGATACATATCCGTATTGCTTTCCAAACGGCCCAGGAGAAGCCAAAAACTGCGTACGCTTCGTGTGCCAACTGGGGCGGTTACAAAGCGACGCAAAAACTGCAGCCCTGATCGATTCGACACCGGGCGTCCGCATCCTTGTGGCGAGGGCGTGGGGGTTCCTCGTAGGCGCGCGGCCTTTAATGGAGGAAGAAGATGAGGTGCTTATCACAGTGGTAAACTTTATCACCCGACGAGGATTCCGGACCAGATTCGATCCACTGCCTGGGCCACACATCGAGGAGTTCATGGAAGGCGCTGGCGGCGGGCCAGCCGATCTAGCCTTACTCGTCACAAAACTCGTGGACCTAACTTCGTCCGGACCCTCAACCTCTATGAAGCGACAAATTCTCGAAGGCGCGGTAATGTTTCTCGCTAATCCAGAGTACATGAAATACCTCCCGGTGCCCACTTTCCGGTCCTGCGGCGTTATCTCCGCCATGATCAAGGCTATATGCGCCTTCAATGCTGGGCCACTCCACCAGATGATCATATTGGACGGGTGTTTTGAAGTCATTCACTGGTTAATTAGGACATCTGTGCAGGAATGGCTTACAGAAGCAGTCAACGCGGGTCTCTTACGGGCAATAATTTCCTGTGGGACCGGGACCGCGTCACAAACTCACATCACGACTCTACACCAAACCACCCTCCCAATGCTCGCGGGGGGAAGTTTCTATTATCATACCCTGACCGCGATTAAAAACGCACTTCCTGCCGTCCAAGACCTCGTCCAGAGCCGCCGATTTCTCGAATCAGCGACGCACGATGGCTACTCGTATTTAATGCAGTTGATCGCCCCTCGTCTGCAATTGCTCGAGTTCTACGACTCCGATCAATTCTACTCGGTGCGCGCCTGTGATAATCTTGCGGTACGCACTGTCGATTATCCCTCTGCACCGACGCTGAGTTAAACTCATCCAGTGCGGGGAAATTACAAAGTGGCCAGACTTCAAG
Source organism: Mycena alexandri (assembly GCA_029233265.1). Lineage (NCBI taxonomy): Eukaryota > Fungi > Basidiomycota > Agaricomycetes > Agaricales > Mycenaceae > Mycena > Mycena alexandri. Next base: position 145,548 of record JARJCM010000208.1, read on the forward strand.
CGCTGTGGCGCATGTCGTCAGAGATACTATTGCTCAGAGACTTGTCAACGCGCAGACTGGCGGAGCGACCACCATCTTGGATGTCGTGCTCTGCGCGATGCCTCCCTCCGTATGTCTCTTCCCATGTCCTTCACCGCAAACTGACGCGACATGCTTAGCCTCGACGGATACGCTCACCGTGCGCGAGACTAACTTTCTCCGCGCAATCCTCCACCAGGATTACTTGCGCCTCAAGATCGAAATCCTCTTCCAGCAAATCCAATTCATGCTGGCTCATCCTCAGGTCGAGTTCTACACCGACTTTGACTATAGCAGCCTCGGGATAACTCCTGCTGTTAAAATATACGCCTGTGCAGCGGCGAAAGACGACTCCGTGCCAACACGCCAGCTGATGTCCCGCGCGCAGCGTAGTAAAGGCGGGATGGAACTACACCGTATGCACCTGCGAATATTGGGCGGGTTTCAATCGCGGTGGTTCCCCATGCGCACGGACAACCCGATATTGTACGATGCTGTTCGTCGGCTGGCGATGTCACTACGGGGCGTGGACGTTACCGCGCGCCGGGAGGACATTATGGAGCGGTTGAGGCAGCTGGATTTGGAGGTGGACGACGAGCTGCTTGCGATTCACTGAGCGGTGTTTATCTAGGAACACGAGAATGGTTCATTCAACATCTGTGATCCCTGCGTAATCATACACCACTCTTGCAATACCTTATCCTAATGCAGCTCAAGCACAATACCATCCAGGATAAATGATCCGGCCGTTTATTTTACGCAATTCTTGTTTTAACAGCTTACTGCTGTATTTTTTCCCCCACTGTCGATCAATCACCCTCGAAATATTTGATACAACACAGGGGGTGGTCGTGTCGACGTCTGCAATATAGCTAGGTTGGGAAATGAGCTGGAGGTCTCAACATGAACGACAAACTACAATAAGAGGGTCATTGGTTTCAGGATCAGATTCCAGACTGGAGGAGTTGATGAGCAAGCTGGAGAACGGCGTGTTCGACATCGGCATGGGGGGCTCTGGACAGCGAGGATCAAGCCGATGAGACGACTGAGGCGATTGAAATAGATGAGAGTCGGTGTCAGGGGTATTGTCAGGCTGCGAGGAGAGGACGTTTGGAAGGGGTACAGGTCGAGCAGACAGAAGCAAAGGAGGTTCGGAGCGTGGAGGAAGACGAGGAGTGTCCGGTCAGGGATCATAGCCAATGGGGGAGTCAGACGCTGCCTATGGGTCATGGGACGAAGAGGGAGACATCAGAAGAATGCCGGGGTCAGGTGAAGCAGGAGCATTCGAAAAATTGGGAGACATAGAGCGGGTGTCGCGTGCATCCTGTTCTGTGTCGAGGGACATAGCGTCATTATCGGCCGCATCTTCCGGAGCGTTAACGTCTACGAAATGGTCAGGCCTCTTCAACAGGTTGATGTCAAAGTCATCTAATCTGATTGTGATTCGCATTTTGGTGGGATGTTCTTCGCAGCAGCTGCCGCACACAAAGGTAGCGAGGGATTCACGTGAAATTTCTTGGTTGAAGTTCAGTAACAACTTCTTTTTTAAATGGTCTGGGATAACTTGCGGCCACTGAGCGCGCAACGTTGCGCTTTCTTTTACACGAGCTGCTCGAGCAATGGCACTAGAAGTGAGTGTCGTCGGTGCCTGCTTGCCAGACTTCAAACGCGTTAAATAAGACTTCAGGAGCTGTCAAAGTCTTTTAGTTTTGTTGGAATCAACGAAGGCCACATCATGTAGCCTGAGCAAACGCCGTAAGGACCGAAGCTTGAGCAATGGAGAAATCTGTTTCAGTATGCTTATTTGAAGGCAAATGGACGGATCCTCAGACGAGCCGATGTCGGCCTCAGGTCCTCCGTGTTCATTTTCGACCGAACAACAAGAAAAAGAGGTAGCATACCCCTCACGGCTGATGCATTTGCTTGTACTGATATGCTCCGCGATAGCATCTCAAAGGTCATGAGCACGTCCGTTTACGGTGAGACCATGGGCCTTGGCGATGGTCATGAGTGTACCCTTAGGAAGTGCTTCGATACTAGTGAACAACGTGCTAACAAGGTGGATGTCAGGGGGCGACCTTAGAGGACAATGTCTGCTCTTTGCTAGGTGGTGAAGTATTTCGTCTCGACTGAGCCCAAGAAGGCCAAGGCTTTCGCCGAGAACGGACGCAAACGAAGCTGGGAACCTGTCGATAGACGCCAATATCAAGATGCTGTGGGAGTAAAAGGCCATGGAAGCGGGCCAAGCACTGGACGCAGGATGAGCAGAAGTAGAGGCTAGAAAGGGAGAGTGTGTATGTAACCGCACTGGGAACGGGGCGCCGGTCCACGATCTCCGAGTCCTCCCTTCCACGACCCCTGAAACCTCCGAACGTGGTACGAAGGTGTGGCGCGCGGCGTCTTGTGCGCATGAATGGCCACTGAGGTGAAGCGGTATCAGACGCGACTCGTAGAGCACGGACGGAAATAAGGATTACCTGAGTGTGAATGCGAATATCGGCGAGCGGGGACAGTGTCATTCCGTGCGATAGACGATTCTCCAAATCCTGCGGCAGAAGGGGCGTGCAGAGGAGGGAAATGTGTTAAATTGCCAACGAGACAGGACACATTTCCTCTATACCAACCGCACTTCGCCGCCACCGCTGGAAGACCCGTCGGAAAATCGAATGATACTCGTGGTCCAGATACTGACAACGATTGTGATGTCGATGCAAGTTGGCGGCAGTATAAATTCACACTCACCCAAGGGCGGGAGCGCGTTCTGCCCCAGGAAGATTGTCTTCAGGATCCTCTGCAGTGGCGGCTGGGCGATGAGACCCGCCAGGTAGGTCAGCGAGTGGTTGGATAGCTTGCATTGTGGAACACATTGCCCCAAGGTGCCGTGGGTGAACTGCAGTCACATCCCGCGGCAAGTGCTGCGTCGAAAATGTCAGTGCAATACGGCGAGAGCTGCAGCGAGGACTCAAATGAATCATGACTGCGAGACTCGAAATGCGTATAAGCCGGCAGCGACAGTGATTCAGAGCGCCAAACCTACGTCGATAATTCCTACCGCAATCCAAGCTTCAGGCGATAAAACGAGGGCGGCCACATCCACAGAGGATATCGATGGTGATGAGGGTGAAAGACATTGACTCGGGAGGGGGGCCTCGTGATCTCGTACCACCACCTTCTCTTGGTGATGGGAAGTTTTCCGGGCGTCCCTCCGCTGCAGTGCGCAGTGTAGGGTGAAGTGCGCGAATCTACCGTGAACCAGACGGCTCCTGAACGAGGAGGGGGTCTTTAGCTACCCTCGACGACACCTACCCCGGCGCCGGCATGAAATCGGCAATACAAAGCCTATTTTAACTACGCCTGATGGAGATTAGCTCCGCAGTAAATAAGATCGTCTCTTTCCTCCCACCACCATGTAGACCACGAACACGTCGCTCCCCCGCTCGAAAACGACGCGAGAACACCCAGAATCTGCCCCCCCACCCCAATGCCTCGAGACTACCCCGTGACCCGTGCGACCCAGCTGTACAGACGCACGGGACCGTACACACAAAACCCAACACCCAGCCTATAAAAGATAACGGTACACAGAGAACGCACCACCCTCCTCTCCTCCTCGTACCACCATAATCCCCCATAAAAAAAATAAAAAAGTATGTGATTGACAGCGCTAGACGCCCCGATGACAACGCCTAACGTCCACCGCCCTCCCAGCGCAGTAGTCCTGGCGACCTCCCCGCGCAAGGCGCTAAAGACTCACGACGGAGTCTTCCAGGTCGACCACCCCGACAAACCACGAGACTCCCCAGACTGAAGAAAAACCCCCAAAGTCCCGCTCTTTATCTCAACCGACCCCACCTCCTTGTCCCCCCCCCAAATCCCCTTCGAGCCCCGGCTCGTCGAACCATTCACCCACCCTGGGTGCCCACATACCCCTGCTGTCGGCAACCCCCTCAGCCGCATCGACGCCTTCGCCCACTACACCTGTTGTCGAACTACCCATGGACCTCGACAACCCCCACTCGACGTCTTTGAACACTACCAACCTCCAACAACAGCAGCAGCAGCAGCAGGCGCAACAGCTACAGCAGCAGCAGCAGCAGCAGCAACAGCAGCAGCAGCCGCCGCCGACGAGGGTCCCCTCTGACGAAGACTGGATGGCGATGACACCGTGGGGTAAGAACGACAACCCCCACAGAGGCTACGCAGTAAGTCTGAACATACCACCGCCACAGTCGTACACAAACTGACACTACCCAAGCCCGCCCGGGCTGCCCCCCCCCCTCCTGGCTGACGGCAACCCCCCCTTCCAGCGCAACACCGGGCGCTTCAACAAGGCCGTTGTCACGACGCCCTCTATCTTCGCGAACATCAATGTCGAGTTTACGAACACTATTCTCCCAGACCGCGAGAAATACATCGCCCTCGTGATGTTCGACGGCGGCCAACGCGCGATCATCGTCTCCAAGAACGCAATACCTGAGCTCCTCCGAGGGCTCTCCACCATCGTTGACCCCGCCGCCCACAGCCCGCGGTCGTCCAGACTGGAAACTGGAACCGCGACAAGTACCTCTCGCCAGGTATCTTCTTCCTTCGCAGCGACGACCCTGCCGTCCTAGCGCAAATCGCCGCGCAGCAGACCTTCGCCATGCACCGCGACCTCGCGGTCCACGCCGTACGCATTGACCCCGCTGTCGTCTCATCGGTGATGGGCCTCTGGCGCCCCGTCTCCTCTACCATCCCCCCCCTCACCCTCCTCCAGCATGCCCGCGTTGCCTTCGGCAAGAAATTCATCAGCAACGCCGTGACCGTCACCGCTGTTGGCCAAGCGACGCAAGGCGTACTCACCGGCTCCGCCGCAGAGCGCGCCCTCCATGTCGCCAAGTCCGTCAACGCGCAGTGGATCGCCCATGCCACTGACCCCCTCGTCGTCATCCACATGCAGCCCCCGACCACCGACCACACCACGTGGGAGCATATCAAGGTCACCATGCGCGGTGCCGTCCTCGTCCACCAGACATGCGCGTTCACACCCCTCGCCAACGACCCCCTCACCCCTCCCCATTGTGTCGTGTGTAAACTTGACACCCACATCGCCTACCTCTGCCCTTTCACCAAGGGGGAATATGACCCCGACGCAGCGCCCGGCGACATCGTCGCGCACGAATGGTGGGGCCCCGCCCGACCAGATCTCAAAACTTACAGAAGGTGTCCTCTCCACCATGCCCCCCAACACCAACACCGGCCGCGGACGCGGCGCTGCGGGATCGCGCAGCTCGCAGAGCGGGGGCTCGCACGGTGGCCCTTCTCGCGAAGGACGTGGAGGGCGTCAGGGCAAACGTGGTGGCCACGGCCGCGACCGCTCGTAAGTGTGCCGCCATCGTCGCCGCTACCACTATCGCCACCGTTGTCGTCCTTGCCGCCGTTGCCGTTGCCGCCGTCATCGTCGTCGCCACCGCCTTCTACTTCTTACTTTGAATTCATACTTGCACTGTAACGGGGTTACATCTATATTCTCCCTATTCTTATAGCGCCCATTGGGCGCTCCACTTGTTACGTGTTTGATATTACGTATTGTTTGTTTTAGTTATGTATCGGAGCCGTTGCGTGACGTGGAGCCTTAACAGACTTACACCTAACGACTACGCCGCTCCTGGTTTCTATCTAATAGAACTTGGATTGACTTAGTTCGGGTGCTTAAGTTCTACCATCCTACCCTCACAACACTTTTTTAAGTCCTACAGGCTCTGTTCTGCAGAGCACCTCTATTTTCAAGAAAATCCTAAAAAGCTTCGACAAACACTACTAGTTTTATAGCTTGTACTATGTCTCATTCTTCTCAACATGAGAATGAATTGCCCCCATCTAACGCCCCGATGGCTTCGAATCCACCGTTAGTTAGTCTGGGACCGGATACCCCTACGGCAGGCACGCATAACTTCGTGTCAGCCCGAACTTCGGCCAGCGTGGCTGAGACCAACTCGCGTTCGAGTGGCGAACGCACCACACCCCCCGATGAACCTACTGGGCTGACGGTGAGAGTAATGATTGACGCCCAAGGGCGCCATTACCTGCGACACCCAGGATCGGGGCTTCGATTTGATATCGAAGACGATCCCCTGGTTCCCCTTGAGACCCCGTATTACACGACGGGCAAAAACCCAGGCACACGATTGTCGTGTGCCTTAAATGCAGATCCGGCGCACATTCCTCAGAAATAATCACAGGATTAACAAAGCAGTGGTCACAGTTCATTACAGTTCTTTGTTACACAAAGGACAGATAAAGGGTAGACAAAGGGCAGGCAAGATTTCCCAGCACTGGGGAAATCTCATCTGCCCTTTGTCTAGCCTTTGTCCCTTCTTTGTGTAGCAAAGAACCCTTGTTCAACTGTCACGCTATCTTTGTCTGGCGGATTGATATTTCCGAGGAATGTGCGAGGTAAGTGCACTTAAGGCACATGGCAATCGTGTGCCTGGGTTTTTGCCCGTCGTGTTACTCTACCCCGGGAGTCTACGTGCACCCCAACGCCTCCGTTAGTCGAGGCGTTACCCCGCAGCTGGTCCCTCCCACGGAGGGCACTCCTTCATCGCCGTCCGACATGAATTTAACCGGATCGGGCGCGACGACTCAGGTTACCCCCGCCCCAGTGGAGTCGGTTCTCCGCGCCGTGCCAACGGGAGAAATACTCCTTGACGGCCTGGTTAACGGTTTGGCTGCCCCGCTCACTCGGGAGCAGCAATCCGTGTACTCGTCGATCCGCGGCATGCTTGCCACGGGACGAGACACGCTTCTCGCTACCACCGCGTTCGTCTCGGGACAGCGCGCATCTATAGATAGCAATTATCGCGCTATCGAAGAAGTAAGGAAGGACACGGTGAATAAGTTGCAGGACTTACACCACATTGTGTCCATACAAGAGCTCCGCACGGAGCAAATGCTTGAAGAGAGCTTGAAGGCTCTTAGATCCTTCGGGTCGACCGAGGTGCAGTTGGAGCATCTAACTAAGAGCATGAGTGAGCATAACGCGCGTAGCTACAGCCCGCGTCCCGACATCCCGGGTCCCCTCCGCTCGTCGTCAGGCTCCACCACTCCGTTGGATGACCTACGCCCTGAGTTAGACCAGGCCCTTCCCCCTCGTAACCCCCTCGAGTCGGATGAAGCGTTTCACCGACGAGGGATGAATAACGTTCAGAGGAAAGAACGCACCGCGGCTTCCTTCGCGGCTGCGGCTCCCCACCCGGTGTTCGTCACCGGACCCACACCCTCGGCCGTTCACTTCGCGCACGGCACCCAATTTGAGGAAGCGGGTAGTATTTCCACCGCCCCGACGCGCCCGTTTAATCGTTACGGCGCCGTTTCGATGGGTCCTTCTGCGCGAAGTGGCCTAACCGCCGCTTCTTCGTATGCTGCGATCCCGGGTGTTCCGAGTGCCTCTCATGAAGGGTTTCACCGGGACAAAGAAACGGCGATACGCACCGTGATTGATAGGGAAGTCGGTGTTGCTCTGAACCTCCCTCCCCACATAAAGAGCCCTAAGGTGGACGCACCCACCAAGTACCGTGGCGAGGATGACACGGACGTCTTTATGACGTTCGTAGAGATGCTATGTACCTGGCTGCGCGCCCAAATGCTCTGTGGACCAGATCTGTCAGTCGACAAGTTTCGGCTAACGATGCTGAAGACGCACTTAGCTGGCCAAGCTCTCGATTGGTACATCGTGAGCGTTAACAGCTCCCATTACTCCTCGCCGGAGAACATGACGTTCACCGACGCGGTGTGCGCGCTTCACCGCCGCTTTGTCACGTCGTCGAATGCGCAGCGGGCCACAAGGGCATTTGACGCCGTGCGGTACGAGCACGCTAAGGGGCCTGATTCGTTTGCTGAGGCCCTAATTCGTCGGGCTAATCAAATAAATCACGTACCTGATGAGTTTGCGATGAATCGCAAATTCCTAGCGGGGTTGCCTCAAGGGATCCGCTATAAACTAAAAGTGGACCGTCAGATGACGGCTGAATACACACCCTTTGAGTCCCTACGAACTGACGCTCGGCAGCTGTGGTCAGCGGAAATGGAGGAGAGCGCGGCGTCGTCTGCATCCCGACCCCCTGCCCGCACTACTACCACGCAGGCCGCCCCGGCGTCCCGACGCCCTAACGCACCCACTGCAGCTCCTAGAGCGTTCTCGGCTCCCCTGGTCGCTTCCATTCGACCCTCCCCAGCTCACAATGCGTCTGACAACAGACGCACCTGTTTTAAATGCGGTATCGTTGGACACATAGGAACCAATCCTATTTGCCCGCGGTACTCCGAACCCACTGTGGCCGGCGCCCGTGTCGCCGCCCAGCGTGTCGTTGAGAGCTACGAGGAGGAAGATGTCGTCGTGGACGCCGAAGGCGCTGAGTACCTAGACCAAGCGCCCAGAGAGACCAATGAGCTAGAGGGGATTTGGGGAGGAGATCAGTACGACCCTGAGTTTGACCCTAATACCGCCCCGGACCTTGCGCTGTTGGTTGACGAGGACGCCGTAGAGGGACTACGGGTGGGCGCTATTCAGGCCCACTACTATTCCCTCCGAATCCCGGAGCCCGACGTGGAGGTAGAAGAAGAAGAGACGGAATTACCCGATTTGGTAACGGCGTCTTCTTCTTCCCACCACTCTGACGTCCCGCGAGAATCTTCTTCGCCCTCGATCTATCCTCTCTGGACTGCCGCTAGCGAAGCCCAATCCCTCATGGACGCCGCCACCGTTACGCCTCTGGCCCTCACTGCTTACTCCGCTCTACTCTCGGAGTTTGAGACCCGTGCTGGGACGGGCGACCTGTCCGTTTCTTTATCCCTGGAACTTGAGGCGATCAGCGCTGTGGGAGCGGAGGAAAACGCCTTCGCTACCCTGCGCTACGTATCTAGGCTCCAACCTGCCATGCTCGTGGGACTTCCGCCGGCTCTCTTGCGCACCACCGCCATCGACGTCGAAGAGCGCGCGACCTTGTTTGCCGAGCGAATCCACCAAGTCAGGCAGTATCAAGAAGACCTGCTGGAGCTACTGTCGCGCCGGGTCGACGCCCAAAACAAAATTACGAGGTTAGGCTCCCTTCCTAGTGGGACTCAATCTCGTACCGGAGTGGCGCTCGCTATCGCCGCCTTCCGTAACCAGACATATCGAGATGAGGTGGCTCTCCAGCTTCACTTGTTCGATAATGTCCTGCAGCAGCTCTTGGAGTATCAGACTGTATTACACGACGAGCTCGCTCGTCGCGTGCTCGAGCGCGATTGCTACTCGCTCGCGAACGTCGTAGGGGTTACATCCTCAGGTGCTCCTCGTTCCGTGGCCCCGTTGTCCACGGACGGGGCTCCTGATGATAACGCTCTTGACGTTTCCGTGCCCGAAGCCGCCTCTGAGTCGGCTATTGAGACTCCCCCTCCCAGCTACCCTGGAACGCCCGAGTCCGGTCGATCCACCCGTTCGGCTGGATCTCCTGGACTGTGGGACGCTCTGTCTGACCACGACGAAGCCGTGGGATCGTCGTCAGTTCTCCCAGGGGATGCCGGGATTATTTGGATAGACTCCGACGAGGACGAAGGCGATGGCCTACGCGCGCTGGCCATACCTCCGAAACCGCGCGTAGAATATCTGTCTAACGTTCGACGTTCGGGATCTTCCAAAGCAGTTGGGCTTCTTGACCAGCCTTCGCGCGTTAGGTCTAATATGGCCTGTTTGTCAGCCTTGGTGAATATTGGAACTTCACAGGCCTACGTCTTTGTTATATCCATGCAACCACACCCCTGGACATTGGTCTTCGTCACCCAAGACCACTCCGGTCCTCTACGGGCACTCCGGTTCACTCCGGTGTTTCCGGAGTCAACCGGAAACCCGGAGCCAACCGGAAACTGGGTATTAGTATTGGAATGACTTCTCGCGGTCTGTCGTGGCTGGTATCAAGTGGTAACAACCTCTCCACATGTTCCCTCTTGCCTTCCATCGCCTCATGGCAGATTTCATCACCTCATGTTTCATTTCCCAAGATCAATACTGATACAGGTCGAACTTCTCTTACCGCTTATGGACTTCCTATTCTTTCAACCATATGCTCGTTCCACATGTTACTCCTTATCTCCTTTACACTAAATTAGGATCCTACACTATTTAATCAGCTAGCATACTCCCTGTTCTTCAGTAGTTTAATAAACGTCACTTCCCCCCTTCCGGAGTGGTGCCAGTCGCTCCTCTCTTCCCCCACAACCCTTCCTCTTCCTCTAGACGATACCTGGCAGTACACGCTCACCCTGCACCTCAGTGGTGTTGTGTCAAGCAGCTCCGCCGATCCTCTCTGTCGACTCCGGTTACTCCGGCCTACTCTCCGGCACCCCGGTTATTCCGGAGTACCTTGTACGACTCCGGCCGACTGTTCCACTATCCCGTACCCCGCGGCTCAGCACGTAACAGTATTAAACTACTCACCTGTTCAGGTCTCGTAGTTCTGCATCAGCATGTCAACAAATTACCTCTTGCGCTCTTGGCCATCCCCTCGTTCTGCTAGTCGGGGAAGTCTTGCCTCATACGTCGTTATGTTGCACGATTCTTCTACTCCACCGACACCCCAGCACGAGGCTGCGACTAAAACTTCCCTATCCGGTGAAGCTTCGGTAACGCATCGTGGGTTGTTTCCCATGGCGGCGGCATCAATTCCCATGGGGACCTTCCATGTGGGACCGCCTCAGGACGACATCGCGGTGTATCCCGGCACACCTTCTCCACCGGTATCCGCGACGCCTCCCAGTTCGGGGTCGTCTCCGGATTATTTGTTCATGGACGCTGTTGAAGAAGCTGTCGAGATTGACGATCAACATCTCCAGCAATCCCTTCAGCAGTTGGAGGAACTCGATCAAGATCTTATTCTCGAGTATCCGCCTTCTCCGGTCGTAGCGCCGGCTCCCGCCGTGCTCCCGGAGGAGTACGTCCCTGACATTGACGAGTCGCACATGCCTCCTCACGAACTTCCTTATCCATCCAACTATCCCACATCTGCCCAGAATTCTCTCGCCAATCTTCCATCTCCCGCGCTATCTCCTGCTCCGATTCCGGACTCCGAAAACTCGGAGCTCCAATATCCGATGTTGTTTGACGGCAAGAAAGAGGACGTTATGCTCTTTCTTTCCCAGTGCTACGCACATTTGGCTGCTCACCCCCGCGAGCACCGGACGGATGACGATAAGATCAGTTTTATACTGACTCGTTTCCGGGGAATTGCCGCGACTATCTACGGGCGTCCAGTTTCTGCCAGCCTCACTTGGCATGGGAACTTTTCCGCCTTCATCTCGGAGTTCTTGGAGATTTTTGATGGACCGGACTCGTACGGCAATGCGGAAGATCAACTCCGCTTGCTCCGGATGAGTTCCACGGAGGAGATTGGACCGTTCCTTCGCGAATTCGAAGACTTGCTCAACCATCTCGGTTGGAGCGAGTCCGCGAAGTGTCATGCTCTTCACCACGCGCTTCCGCTGCGTTTGAGTATGGAGTTGGATGAATGTGTCTGCTACCCTAGCACCTATCCTGGGCTCCGGGCAATGTTAACACGCCTGGATACCAAGTATTGGGCCACACAGCCTGCTGCAGCTCTCGCCGAAGCTCGGAGGAACGCACGCGAATTCTGGGGCGATCATGGCCCTGGACGCGGGTCTCCGGGTTCCGAGGACAACCACGGAACGCCTTCCGGAAACGATCTTCTTGATCGCGGTGGCTCCGGTCCTCGCGAAGCATCTCCTGCTCTCTCGGACATCTCTCCGGGTATGCCTTCCCTAACCTCCATCCCTGTTTACAACATTTCCTCGAGCTCCGGAACACCTGTTCGTCCTACGACGGGTGCATCGGGGTCTGGAGATGCCGGTCCTTCCTCTGGCTATGCCAGGAAGGCGGTCGATCCCTCGCGCAAGCGCTCTGCCGAGGCGGCCGGTTTGCTGAACAACAAAGGCAAACTCCGGAAGGAGGAAGCGGAACGCCGGAGACGTCTAGGCTTGTGCATGTATTGTGGCAGTGGTGGACATCACATCGGAACGTGTCAGCACATTACGCGCGTTGTTCACGACAAGCGCCAGCGCACCGGAGAATCACGCTCCACGGGTAATGATAGCTGATCAACATGCAGAGCTCGAAAACTCCACCCGGAACGTCTGCGTCGTTCCCGAGGAGTTATACCACAATCCATCACGTTTACATTCGCTCAAAATTTACGACCGCTCGCTCTCCGGAGTCGAGTTTTACGATTTCAACAATCATATCTCTCCGAGATTGCCTCGGGATTCAACTCCCGCATACGAACATTTCCTCGACATCCTATATCGCTGTAACTATATAAATATTGGAATTCACTCGGTTTTGGCTTCGCATGCGAGATTTCCGGCAAAATCCCACCGGACAAGCTTTCCCTTGGCAACTCTTTCCATTAATCGACAGTCCATCTGTCTCCTCTTTTGGTGTTGTTCGTACTCCGAAATCGCGTCAACGTTCTTGATTTCCTTCTTCGTTCTGGATAACGGAACCGGAAAACCTCTCAACCGCATTCCGTTGAATGCAAGATGATGGTTTCCACCAATCCGAATCCTTAATCCTTGGGGTTATTAGTGTGCACACGACCGGCAATTATGCCGGATATTGTTTCGGTTGCTCCCATGAGGGACCGGCGTTTATCGCCGACACCGACAGTTCTGACACCTTCACCATATCTGAAACCTCCGGGCTCCGCACCTACGGTTTCATTGGCTACTCGCCATTCCCGTTCTTTCGAACATTTCTGGATCGGGACTCGACCCTCCGGAAATTTCCGGAGCCTCGACGTCTGGTCAGGTGTCCAAATGGCCACCAAATGGTTTTCGTAATTGGGTCATGGCTTCAAGCCTTTCCCTTCGATCACCTTTCCGGAATAGCTACGCGCACGCAAAATGCTCCGCTCCGCTACCGGAATCCTTTGTGAAGCTTGTATGCTTCCGATCCCTTGGCAAATTCGACACCTTGTTCCTATACGCCTTGGATCGCTTCTTAGAGATGCTTGACTCAGTTCAGCATACTCATTCCTTTTATTCTTTTCTCCCTTCGTTCATTCAGCCTTGGTATTGTGGGGCTGAGACAATAGTTGGGTTTCAAACCTTGGACAAAAGCGGAAACACTCATCTGGGACGTCTAATAAACGTACTCAACCGAGCCCGCTTAGTAACCTGGCATGGAACTCTCTTTTTCCGCACTCCGGTCAGACTCGCGGATCCGGAACCTATGCTCCGTCGAGATATCGGGTAAGAGCTCACCGGAGGACACTTCGCAGTGTTTCCTCCAACGTGCCTCCGACCTCGACTTACGCTTGCACCTCCGGAATCACGTCTCGTCTTGTCCGGTCGCCGGAAAAGCCTCAAAATCAATACCTCGGCTTCTCCCCGAGGAAACCTCTGTGTCCGCTTGCAGCGCCCTGTTGCAGCTACGTCAGGGACCTCATCACTCCTTCTCCAGTAAAACGGAGCTGGACTCTGTGGTCGTGTTCCGTTCTCCGGTCGCTCGGACCTCCGGAACTCCACTACTGCGACTGTTTTAATATCGAGAAAGGCCGGCTGAGCGTCACCTCGGTGACCTCGCTCGTCAGCTTGGTAATCTCGCATGTCGCAGTACGACCACTAGACTTGGGAAAATCTGGAAGAAGCGCTCTTCGACCGGAATAAATCCTTCGTCTCCGAGCATTTCCCTGCCTTCAAGGCAAAATTCCTGGCTTCGTGCCAAATTTCGACTCTATCCCAAACGATTCGCGGTAGCCTGTGGGAAGTCTACCCTAAGAGGGGGATACGCCCATGAAACTCCGCATATGAATCAAAAATTCCTCGCACAATTCGATCGCTGTCTGGAAATTCAGCGTTGAAGCAGGAATTACTGGAGTCGTTCCCGTCTTTCCGGAACTTGCTGTCTTACGCTCGTGACAAGCAGGCTTCGAACTGACACCCGCATAGGGATCGTTCACCAAAAGTCAAGACTAGTGTTGACTGATTCAAGGATTCACTCAAGTATAACTCAGGAAGATCATAATCCTGATTCCGAATGCCGGAATGTGTTAAGTCCACTCACAGTTCTACTCCAGCAACCTCCGGTCGTACTCCGGAATATCGGAGACCTCTCGTTGAGGCCAGCGAGTAGCCGGAGTTGGCGCATTCAACATTCGGAGAATCCTCTGTCTCATCAGCATATCGGTGTTCAAGTTCCAATTGCAGTTCCCACAAGGTCTTGGCAGATTTCCCTCCATGAATCACCAATCGACCTAATCCACATGCCACGCACTCTCTACTTCTATTCTTGGCATACTTCCCTCTACTTGGCTGACGTTGGGATCGTAATCCTGTTCGATCTCCGAACACCGGATACCATTACTGGGACCGGAACTCTGGACGGTCGTCTAGGAAAACCTTTTCCGAAGTCACCATCTTCGAAACCCTTACTTCACTTCTATCCATTACTTTCACCTTCAATTCCGGGATCACTACGCTCATTCATGGTCACCTATGGGCATTCCGGTAGTGTCCGGAATCCGGAGTATTCACCGGAGTCATTAACTCTGGTTGGTCTTGTCCGGACCTCACTCCTCATCACTCTGGTTTGTTTCAAACGAATCATTGTGTATTTACAATTTTTATAGCCAATGGGCTCCAAGAAAATCAGCAAAAAATACAAGTACAAAAAGTTTACATATTCAATCACTGTCGCTCAGCACGATAATCTCCGCGTATCTCTTCACCACATCACCTTCACCTTCTTCCCCTGCCTTTCGCTTCCGCCTAACCTCCAAACGCTCGACGCGGTATTGGCAGGATGGGCCCGGAACCGGAACTGGATGTTCTGGTTGCTCGACCTTAACCTGGGTCGTCGGGCCTCCACTCCCACTCGTTCCGCTCCCGCTTCCTGATGCCTCCAACATCCCCGGTACGTCGACATCCATCGCGGAGTCGAGGATGCTTCTTAGATCCGACGGGATCTCGTCCTCGACCGCGCTGTCGACACCGCCAACCAATTCCAGCTCCTCAGCAGCATCCCGCTCCATCAACTCCCGCTCCTCCGTCGACCATCTCCCCTCGTTCTCCGTCGTTTCCACTCCGGGAGTCGCCGGAGTATCCGGAATAACCGGCTCGATGGGTTCTACCTTCGGGAGAACCTCGACGGCTGGTAGACGGTGCGGGTGGTCGAAGTCTTCGACATTCTCGAAGAAGATGGGAGTTCCGGGGACCGGGGTGGGGGAGCCAGAGCTCCGGTTGGCCGCGATCTGGCCAAGTGCCGGGGTAATTTCTCGACCCAAGCGCGGCGTCCCGCGCTGGGCCAGAGAACCACCATCCCAATCAGCATCTTCCAGCTGAGGCGGCATCGTTGCGTCCTCCGATACCGACGACTCGCGCGTTCGCCCTCCGGCTCCGAATGCCATTACCGGGCCGGAGTCGTCAGGCGACCCGAGGTCCATGTCGACGTCTTCATCGTCGGGGTGGTAGTCGTTAGGGGTGGGCGATGGGGAGGTGGACTCCTGCGTTCGGGGAGCCAGCGGACCGAGGTCGAACTCCGGTTCCGGAGTCAGCAAAACGTTGCGGAATGTGTGCAACGGAAGATTTACCTGCTTCCGGTAAATCTCCAACTCACTCCGGAGTTGGGCGATCATATCCTGGCTATCCCGCAGCTCCTTCTCCACGCTTTGCTCCGCATCCTGAGCCTCTTCCATTAGCCTCTTCGCCTTCTCATACCCCTCGTGGAGCCTCGAGACTTTAGTCTGCTCAACAGCGAGCTCGCTGTTGAGGGACTCATTCTCCTCCTCCAAACCCTCGATTTGTTCCACCAATCCATCCACGTAATCGTAAAACTGGCGGATCAGGCCGTCGAAGGGTTGATTGGAGCTGGAGGGAGTTGGGGCGCGCGAGGTGGTCCGGGGTTTCTTGGCCGGACGGGACTTGGTGCCGGTGTACCATTTGGATTCCAGTCCGGTGAAGCCGTCACCCCGGAAACCCGTCTTGAAGAACGGTTTCCGGTCTCCGTCGCTGGAATCGGCGACGGAGTGGCGACGCTTCGTTCCCCGCTGCGAACGCGAGCTTCCGGGACGTTTGGAACGCCCGGAGTCACCGGAAGCTCGGTGAGAGGGGCCGGCCTGACGTGAAACGGATCTCTTGTTGATCCTGGTGGTGGGTGGGTTGAACGAACATTTGGTTCGTTTGCGACGGCAAGACGCGCACGTCATCTTGCGGGTTTCGCGCAACCGGAGACACGCGTGGTCTTTATTTTGGCAATTGCCACACCCTAAAATTCATAACTTTTAGCAAACAGAAAAAATCAAAATAAAACAAAAAATAGAAGGCGTACGTTCATCACCCTCGAAACGAATGTAGTCGGGGTTGGGCCATCCGACCTCCGTATCGTTGGCCTCCATCCCGTCGTCGGGGTCGGACTCCGCACTCCGGTCGTCACCGGAATCCGGGGCCTCATCCTCGTCCTCCTTCTCCTTCTCATCCTCCTCCCTCTCCGTCTCTCCCTCGTCCTCGTCGTCTGCGTCGTCCTCTGCACCCGTAGCACTACCGGGAGCGACCTTGGAGTCGTCCGGCTGCGCCACGGGTCCCGGAGTGTCACGACGGGGTTTGGTGAGCGACTTCACCAAATCCACGACGCTGACGTGGGGACCGAGCGCATCAAGCTCTTCTCGTATAACAAGAAGACGTTGTGCGCTCGCGTCCGCCTCCGACCGCGATTCCGCCCTCGGCGCCCGGAGCAGAGCTCTGAGCTGACGCTGCAGCTCAGACCTCCGCTCGTTCAACCGCTGCTGCTCCATAGCTGCCTCCTGCGCCTCGTCGTCTTGGATCTGGCGCGCGGTTCGCCTTTCCCTTCCCCTTGCCTCCTCCGACGTTTTCGCCACCGTTTCGCCCCGCTCCCTGCCCAGCACCATCTCCTGCACTCCCTGCACCTCCGTTCGTGTTGCTGTTGGTTGCGGACATATTGCTGGTGTTGCGGTAGGGTTCCGGGTGGTGGAGGAAAGCAAAAGAGTTGTTGACGTGTCAACTTACGGCACCGAAAACGTGACTCGGCGCACGGGCCGGGCACGTGATCAGCTTGGACTTTTCTGTCCTCAACAAAAAATCTCAGAATCTTCATCAAAAAATTCGTTGATGAATTTCCCCAACTTTCAAATCATTCGGCTTTGGTTATTAGTCCATACCGGTATCCCTTTGGATTTCTCTTGCTAAACCATTTCCGACTCCGGTTGGAATGTTTGGCATGGGAGCCAAACCCAAGAGGGGGATACTGTTATATCCATGCAACCACACCCCTGGACATTGGTCTTCGTCACCCAAGACCACTCCGGTCCTCTACGGGCACTCCGGTTCACTCCGGTGTTTCCGGAGTCAACCGGAAACCCGGAGCCAACCGGAAACTGGGTATTAGTATTGGAATGACTTCTCGCGGTCTGTCGTGGCTGGTATCAAGTGGTAACAACCTCTCCACATGTTCCCTCTTGCCTTCCATCGCCTCATGGCAGATTTCATCACCTCATGTTTCATTTCCCAAGATCAATACTGATACAGGTCGAACTTCTCTTACCGCTTATGGACTTCCTATTCTTTCAACCATATGCTCGTTCCACATGTTACTCCTTATCTCCTTTACACTAAATTAGGATCCTACACTATTTAATCAGCTAGCATACTCCCTGTTCTTCAGTAGTTTAATAAACGTCACTTCCCCCCTTCCGGAGTGGTGCCAGTCGCTCCTCTCTTCCCCCACAACCCTTCCTCTTCCTCTAGACGATACCTGGCAGTACACGCTCACCCTGCACCTCAGTGGTGTTGTGTCAAGCAGCTCCGCCGATCCTCTCTGTCGACTCCGGTTACTCCGGCCTACTCTCCGGCACCCCGGTTATTCCGGAGTACCTTGTACGACTCCGGCCGACTGTTCCACTATCCCGTACCCCGCGGCTCAGCACGTAACAGTCTTGTTCGACTCGGGGAGCAACACTGACTCCATAACCCCTGAGTATGCGCACGCTACCAGTTTGCCTCGCATTAAGCTCGAGGAACAAATCACGCTGCAGCTGGGGTGTGTAGGTAGCCGGTCCAAGATCAGCTACGGGACGCGTGCTCCAATCGACTTTGGCGGGCTCAAAGGTCATCTGTATCTCGACCAGGTGAACCTTGACCGTTACGACGGTATCATTGGAACCCCAATGATGAACCGCCATGGCCTGGTGCTAGACTTTGGGAAGCGTGAGGTTCGTTTCCCCAACGGACATGTCATTAAGGCCTTGTCGGCCCTGGAAGAAGCTTCCGTGCTCACTCAACGCCTCGATCGTCCCCCTCACCCGCGCACGCCGGTGGTGGCGCCTCCAGTCGCCCCCTCAAACTGACTAGCTAATCCTCCTTTACGCAAAGCTGCGTTGGAGGACAGTGAGGACGACGACGACCTCGGTACGTCTCTCCCTTTGTTACCGTTTGATTCCCCTTTTCTCTTTGTTCCCGAGTCGGACATCCGCGATGGCTTATATCCCATGGATGACGACGAAATTCTACCTCTCCTCGATGAGGTAGACGACTCCGATGATGATGAGTCGGATACGGACGAGGAACTATATTCCTCTCCGTTTAGTTTTGAATACGATGAAGACCTTGAGTCCTCATCATTGGACGCTGAGGATATTGACTCGCTAGCCGCGGATTACAACGCTCCCGAGTATAATCTCCCCATCCACTTTACCGTGAATCATTCGATTCATGGCGCCTTCATCGAGAACCGATGCAGTGAGCACTTGATCTCCATGCCGGGGCTGGTTCCCCGAGATCACATATCCCTTCACTCTTCCTTGTTCCCCATCTTTTGGACGGGCGAGGATGATGTGCACGGAGTGTGCGAAGAGGCCCTAGATGAGGCCGTGAACTTCATTGGGTTTCGAAGTGCCCGCTTGCTCGATACCGTACCCCTTGAGGTCCCTGAGCGAATTGACGCCCTTCGTCGTCAATGGTTTCTCGTATGCGAGGACCTCATGGGGCCCATCCCCCTGCAGCTTCCTCCTCTTCGGGAGATTAATCATGAAATTAACCTGATTGATGAATCCGCAACCTACCACTACCGTATGCCCACGTGCGCTGAATCCCTCCGCCCCATGCTACGGGAGAAGATTAATCGCTACGTACAGGCGGGGTGGTGGGAGCTTAAGCCGGTTCCCCAGGCCGCTCCCCTCCTGGTACTACCTAAGAAGGTGGATCAGATTCGAACGGTTGTGGATGCACGCCAGCGTAATGACAACGCTGTAAAGGATGTTACCCCCTTTCCGGACCAGGATGCTATTCGTATGGACGTGGCCCGAGCGCCTCACCGCTCAAAAATTGATATGTCTGACGCCTACGAGCAGATCCGTATTGTGGATCGAGACGTATGGAAGACTGCGTTTGCCACACCGTTTGGAACCGCAGTGTCCCATGTGATGCAGCAGGGCGACTGCAATGCACCTGCTACATTCCAGCGTCTCATGACCTGGATATTTCGGGATGTAATTGGGGACTTTCTGCACGTTTACCTTGATGATATCTTTATCTTCTCAAACTCGGTTGAAGACCACGAGGCTCATTTGGAGTTAGTGTTTGGCCGCTTACGGGCCCAGAAACTATACCTGAGCAAGAAGAAGTGTGATTTATATTCAAAAGACATGGATTGCCTGGGTCATCGTATAGATGACCGAGGCCTCCACGCCGATGAGGATAAAATGACCAAGGTTCTCGACTGGCGATCCCCCCGCTCTCATACTGAGGTACTTCGACTGTTAGGGTTAATCCAGTATCTCTCCCAATTCCTACCTGATGTGGCGCACTTCACTTCGCCGCTCGAAGGGATATGTCGTGGAGGCCAGCCTTTCGTGTGGCGCTCTTTTCACCAGCTCTGCCTCGATTGTATCAAAACTATTGTGCGAAAGACGCCTATACTCCGACCGATCGACGTGAATAATCCGGATCCCATCTGGGTTATTTGCGATGCTTCGGTCGTAGGAATTGGAGCTATGTACGGACAAGGGCCCGACTGGCAAACATGTAGACCTGCTGGCTTTTTATCCAAAAAGTTTACATCGGCGCAACGATCTTACAAAACCTATGAACATGAGGCCCTCGCTGTAATCGAGGCGCTCATGAAGTGGGAAGACAAACTGCTTGGCAGGCGAATTCGTATCGCCTCTGACCATAAAGCCCTTGAAGCCGTGAAGACGGCTGCCCGCAACTCGATTAGTGGTCGCTTGATCCGATGGGATGAATATTTGTCGCGGTTCGACTTCGATGTAATGCACGTACCTGGCGTTCAAAATAAGGTGGCGGATTGTCTCTCTCGGTATTATGAGAACGACACTGCGGCCGACCATTATGGCCCGTACGATTATGTACGGGCTGACTTGAGGCTAGATCCCGAACTCGAGGATATGACCCGCGCTCGGGTGGACGAGATCCGTGCCCTCAGTCCAGAGGAAGTGTCGATTCTTGCTCGACGGGTTACTGACCCCATTGAGGATCGTCTGGTCGAGGCTGCGCTGCTAGACGAACATAGCGAGCAACTGGCGGAGCAGGGGTTCACCCGCGATGCTATTACACTCGCTGAATCTTTATTATCCAAAGAACACCCCGTCGCCAGAGTCGAAGGGGTATCTTCATTTCTGAGTGCGGTGAAAAGGGGTTACGAGCACGATGGTGTATTCTCCAAAGTGCTTAGCTCCCCTGTAGCCTTCCCTCAGTTCTCCGTGATTGAAGGTTTAATATATGCTCGCAATCTCGCTGGACAGCAGTGCCTGTGTATTCCCCGCATGGCCCAGCTGCAAGGTTGACGTACCCTCACTGAAATCGTGTTAGATGAAGCGCATTCCACGCTGGGGCACCTTGGCGATTTGAAGACGGCCGCTTATGTCCGTCGGTGGTACTGGTGGCCTAAGATGGGCCTGGAGATAGACAAGTTCTGCTTAAGTTGCGGCGCGTGCGCTACTGCTAAAGCAAAGAACCAAAGTCCGGCAGGACTCCTTCACTCCCTGCCTATACCGGAGCATCCTTGGGACTCCGTTGGGATGGACTTTGTTGGCCCATTCCCGAGTTGCCTTGGTTATAATTACATGCTAGTCGTTATATGCCGACTCACGAGTATGATTGCCCTCATCCCTATGAAGGTAACAGATACGTCCTCAGACGTCGCCTGGTTATTCGTTCGAGACATCGTGCGCCTTCACGGTATCCCGCGACCCATAGTGTCGGACAGGGACTCCAAATTCACAGCCCAGTTTTGGCGCGAGCTTCACCGACTGACAGGAACCAAACTGCTCATGTCCACCTCCTTCCATCCTCAGACGGATGGAGCCTCGGAGCGAGCGATTCGTAATGTCACTCAGATACTTCGCGCGATAGTAGACCCGACCCAGAAGGATTGGGTGTACAAGATTCCTATGGTAGAGTTTGCCATAAACTCTAGCATTAGCGCATCTACCGGGTTCGCCCCGTTCGAACTTAACTACGGATATGTACCAAGGATGTCTAACGTGGACCTCACTCCCACTGATTACCCAGGCGTACGGGACTTTGTTGATAAGGCTTTGGCTAACATCGCTATCGCGCACGATGCGATTATCGAGGCCAGGGTCCGTGCGACTTACCAATCGAACAAAGGGCGCTCAGTTGAGGTACCGTATGAAATTGGCAGTTTGGTGTACTTATCCACTAAGAACCTGAATCTGCCGAAGGGCCGTGCTCGAAAACTCGCGCCCAAGTTCATAGGTCCTTACAAAATTATTAGCGCTAAGCCTGAGACGTCCAATTATACCCTGGCACTCTCGGACGAACTCGCTCAACGAAAAATTCATCCTACGTTTCATGGGTCACTACTCCGCGCTCATGAACCCAATGACGAGACTATTTTCCCTAGTCGCGAGGCCCACCGGTTCTACGACTTTGGTCAAGTAGAACAAGAGTGGTTCGTTGACGAAATCATTACTCACCGTTGGGGTGGGAAGAATTCCCTGAAGTTCCATGTTAAATGGACCGCCGGGGACTTCATGTGGGAAACGCCGAAAGCGCTCGACGAGTATCTCGAAGCCCAAGGTGTT
This sequence comes from Mycena alexandri, assembly GCA_029233265.1. Lineage (NCBI taxonomy): Eukaryota > Fungi > Basidiomycota > Agaricomycetes > Agaricales > Mycenaceae > Mycena > Mycena alexandri. Next base: position 167,672 of record JARJCM010000208.1, read on the forward strand.
GACAGCTGGCAGAATCTGTCAAGGGAATGATTACCGATGATTCACCGGCCCCGGGCCACTGGCCCGATGCTTCTCCCGCATTCTCCCGTATTCTCTCACACAGCTCGCCTCGATCCCACCACCCACATGTGTTCCCTGTTCGGCATTGCCTTAGGAACCGCTTGGCGTGGGCATATAGTCGACGTCTTTTATCCCACGTCAACGACTTCCCTATACGAAAAATCCCCATCTTTGCTGTTCGCCGTTCTTCGCCGTCGAAAATCTACATGTCACAAAATCAGCCCAACTCTCGTATTCCGGACCCTCGCCAATACTGGCAAAGTTCCACGGGCCCCGGCTATTTCTACCGCCACCCCGATGTCGGTACGATCAACCAGGACGGAACGTTTGTACCCCCCCAGACGGCGCCTACCTCTCCGGAGTTACTCGCCGTCTACTTAGCGCAGAACCTGTCAGTTGCACCTACAGGTTCTGCTGCTAACCCCGCTGTACCCGCGCCCACGTCGCGTGGTCAGTGGTCCGCGCATATAGCGCAGATTGGTCCATCGGGTCCCTCGCGCGCTGGTAGAGCGCGCGGCGGCTTCCAATTCCAACCCCGTGGAGGCATATACCTCGGGGAACAGAACACGCACCGCGGCTCCTATTCGCGCGGCCCTTCCCGTGGTGGCGGAAATAGGGGGGGGCAGTCCTCGCGCGCAGCGAGACAATTTAACCCTGTAAGTTTCGGGGCTCAAAATCCCCGCGCTCCAGGCTCATACGCGCCTTCGGCGCTATCACAGGTTGCGACGATATATACCGCGCCGCCTGTGTCCCCGGCTGCGCCTTTTGTCGCAATCCCGCCTCCCGACGTAAACGTAGCGGTGCGTTCTCCCCGCGGGCACCCCTTGTTCCCATACGATAACCCGGCGGACGCGCCTATGGAAGACGTGGTCGGTGTCGTCCCGGGTGCTCAAGAGCGAGCTAACGCGTGGCACCGTTCCGAGACGGCTCGGATCGAGGAGTGGGGCCGCAAGCTGGGACGAGGAAACGAACTCCCGCGCGACCCTCTTCCCGCCGATCCCGCCAGCGTCGGGGCCTGGATGGGTGCATTAATTTGCAGCTCCGCCCAGGCATACAATCTTATGTGCTGGTCGGATGCGGGATGCACCCAGGCTTGGGCCATGGTCCAATTCATCCAGCAGAGCTATGCTCTGCGCCCACTGGCATACCGCCCAGTAGGAGTGGGGCTTATACTATCTTCCCAGGCGGTAAGCCTGGAGCGGTACACAAGGGCGACCATGGGATCCGCTCATTTATCAAAACGAGCCGCGCGTAGAGCCGCGGCTGCTACTCGCGCTATCTCCGCGTCGGGTTCCCAAGTTGTTGACACTAATGTCAACAACTCTGGGTTCACCATCTCCGCGCCCGTCGTCGCGGAAGAGGCCGCGCCCGTTGTCGCGAGCGCTACCGAGGAAGATATTGAGATGGGCGCTATTGCCGCCTACCTCGGTACCTCTCCGGCTGGCGATGATGCCGGGGATTTTAATTCCCGTGTATCGGTCGAGGAGGCCGACGCCTACTGGTCGTCGATGGCCACATCGCTCTGGCCCAAAGCTCTACGCAACGCGAAAGGGGAGCTACCAACAGTCATGAACGACGTTCCGTTCACGAATGACTCGCGCGTACTCTTTACCCTACGTATCTTTGGTCCCACGACAGGGATCTCCCTTGCGGAATTCACCGCTAAAAGCATGAGCATGTTCTCGTGTGCCGGAATGTTTGACGAGTTCTGCGTTGTCAGCGGGTACCCTTCATTGTCCCGCGGACCAGAACACTACAACTTCGAGACCACGGTCCTGGACTGGTCTCTCATGGCGAGTTGGTGGTGTACTCATGGTATATCGCCGGGGTCGCCAGCCGTGTTGGCCTTCGAGTCGTACGCTAGATCTCATCGTAATCAACTCGAGGGACATGCAGACCCGGAGAACGACCAATTCTTGACTTATCCGAATAGTCCCTTGTGTGTTAAAACCATTCCCGGCAGCCATATCATTCGCTGGCAGCGCATATCACACGGCGAATTATGTGCCTCCCTTCGGTCGTCTTACCCCCGCCGCCCCAGCGAGCTGGTGCCAGAGGATGACATCATGGATGGAGTGCCCAAGGAAGATAGGGTCGACTGGTCGTTGGAAACCGACCGCCCCAACTTCAACTTTGGCAATCTTTCTGCCTAAAAATTCGGACTCAGAAATTCGTCCTGGGGGGAGGGGTGTAACGGGGTTACATCTATATTCTCCCTATTCTTATAGCGCCCATTGGGCGCTCCACTTGTTACGTGTTTGATATTACGTATTGTTTGTTTTAGTTATGTATCGGAGCCGTTGCGTGACGTGGAGCCTTAACAGACTTACACCTAACGACTACGCCGCTCCTGGTTTCTATCTAATAGAACTTGGATTGACTTAGTTCGGGTGCTTAAGTTCTACCATCCTACCCTCACAACATGCACCTACATCATCTAGCGCCGCTGACTCGCCTATCACTATGTACCTATCTTGATTATCCTACCCATCTTGCTAACCTACTACCCTCTACCCACCTGAACCTGACCCAAAACAAATGTATCTACCTATCTTGCTGTACCCAACACACAGTCTGTACTATACAGGACTGCATATATACTTGTAGATACCAGAACCTCAAAAATACAAGTCGTTCTTGGAATTAAAGGTGTGAACTGGAAGTTCTCTCCTCAGAATAACCTGGGTCTGGGCCTGGAAGAAGACACTTGCCGAAGACGAGCGCAACCCAAACCCACCACATATACTGACCGCGGCAACGCGGGACAGGAAGCGGGTGAGGGCAAATAGCACAGCTGCTTTCCGAAGGGCCGATCCCCTTTGGAAAACGGCTGTGCCGCAACGGCGGGGCTCCACTACAGCGGGCCGGGGTCCGTCGGCCAGCAGTCCTGGCAAGCCGGCATCTGGAAGGTGTGCTCCCAAGAGGCACACCGGAAAGATGCCGTCAACCCCATTCGCCCCCCGGCACAGGCCTTAGCGCAGCCGAGCCGGGGGGCTCTCGTCGTGGCTTAGCGCAGCCCAACGTTAAATATGCGCTACCACCAACAACAACAACAACAACGGCGCAAACGCCAACAACATTATAGGTAACATCTTCAGCTTTTGGAACTCGCGCGGTACGACCGGAGGGGGCGATGGCTCCGCCACCGGCCATCGCAGTACCAAAGAAGGTCGTACCGCAGGAGGGGACACTAACAGCCGCCCAGAGGTGAACTGGGACGGCTACCTCCTGGCGACTTCGACTTCGACTTGACTGCTCCAACTGCACGTGCGTATCTCACTCCTGTTATTGTGCTATGCTGACTACCCTGTCAAGTAACAATGTTATAACACTCGTTGAAGGTATGTGTCCTCCCTCTTCGTCGAACAATCAACTGACTTCTTCTCGTTACAGATCTGTCGACCGTAATCCGTCTGCGTACATCGCTCATGTCCTTCTCAAATCCTCACTAACATCTTATTTTAGCTGCGTTGACCATAACCTGTAGCTTCTGCTTCACGACTTACAGTGAGTGGAGTTTGTGCTTCTGATTTCATTCTGACTTCTCTTCTAGCCTGAGATTGCCGTCGTTTTTCCGACCTAATCAGCGCCTTTAAGTGCCAAAGTAAGTCACTGGTTTACTTTATGACCTTTGCTGACGGGCTCTTGCCAGTTTCTCTCTGAAAACTGAAGTAGGTCATCGTCTGTTGCGCTCTTAAGCCAGTTACTTACTGCTCCATTTTAGGTTGCTCTCTCACTAATAGAAGTAAGTGATCATTGCTACTGATAGGCTTCGACTTAACGACCCCCGTAGTTGACTCATGAATAGAACCTCTGTATCGGTACGTCAAACTCGGTCTTCTTCGTGTTCTCGCATTTAATGTATGCCTTCAGTCAACCTCTCGCAATTGTCCTCAAGCATTTGTACTCAATTAAGTCTTCTTCCACGTCCGCTGCCCTTGCACACACACTCACAACTCGACGCAGATCGTCATCACACACGTTGTATCGTTACTATAACTCCGCATTGTACTTCGACTCTTTCGCAATAAATTTATTTTTGACTTTAAACTTCTGTGTGATATTGGGAATAAGGGAGGAAGTGGAAAGCGCCCCAAGCGCCAGCGCAGCGCTCCCAAGCCCCTCCAAGCTGCTGGTAAGCACCCCAAGTCCTTGGCGCGCTGGGATGGGCTTGAAACGACGATATTCGCTTGGCGATGACTTGGATGGAGTGTTCGAGGCTGGGCTGAGCTTGGATGGGCATGGGGTGATTGGAAGCTGCTTGTAGGGGGCATTCGAGCACTCCGCGCTTTTGGTGATGGCCTCAGTGCAAGAAGTTTCTACCCGACAAACACGTCCAAAACGCGTCCACTGCACAGATTTCGCAAGAAAGCCGTAGATTGGCCCAAGAATCTTGCGCAACCAGCCAGCTCTCAAAAGTACGTCTGAGTTTGCCATGCGGTCCAGCTTGGACTGATTTCGTTGTTTCGTGGTACAGGAACACCGAAGAAGGCCAGGAAGAATCCAGGCCTGTGGAAGAACACAATTCTCGTCAGGACTCGCTGTCGCGAGGCTATAGCTTTTGAAGACTGTCATGGAATTAGTAAAGCAGATTGGAAACCGCTACTCTTTTGTCCCAGTTTGGAAGGTATTTGTTACGAGGTAGTCGCAGTCTTTCAAGCAACATCCCGGAATTTGAATTGCGTTGGACACACCTCTTGGCTTCGTAATTCTGCCTGTGAACAATCTTGGGGGAACTCAGAAAAAATCAGTTCTTCGCGCGACTCTCGGACTTCAAATTTCCGTTACTGCTCGAACTGCTATCCAGATATTTTCGCTATTATGGCAATGATCCATCGTCCACAAAATCTAGCACCAATCTCAAAGTACCCTCGAATCCAACGGTCTTGTAGCTTTCAGAGCCCGATGTGATGGTATATCGCAAAACAAGTGGAAGGTTTGGTGAAATTGACAACGTTGATTCGGCTCTCGAGCAGAGAGCACTGCTCAACGTGCCGACGAAGCCTCAGGAGGACGACCAATCCATATGGCCGCGATATGGGACGTGGTTCAATGTTTTGCCGACGCTGAGTCTGTCCTTACCTCCAACGTATCTTCCTTACTGGCCAACCTTAGACTGTATTCAAGTTTTTGCCCCTCCTGATCATCTTGCAGGAGTCCTTCAATTGAGACGAGTAGGCACCTGACACTGAAGAATTGCGGACATCGAAATTCATTGTACCAATGGACTGTTGGCCAAACTTGATCTTCTGGCACGAGCAGTGTTGGCTACGTTGAGTTTTTTGCACCAGTTTCGCCAAACCCAGAGTGTTCGCACCTCAAATACCCTTCCTCCAGCCGTTCAATCTCAGGCCCTGAGGTCAAGGTTCAATATTTTCACACCGTGATCTACTTGATCCTTTTAGTACCTGCAAAATCTTAGTTCTTGCCGCGTTCATGGTCCATAGCTCACTCAATGTTCACCTCGAAAGGCTTGCCAAGGGTAAACCTCCAACACCGTCTACGCAATTAGATGCTCACCTCGCAGTTCTGGTTTGTTGTTATCTTCAGTTCTGAAATTTCTATTACAGTCTATTACCTGCACTATATTCGGTCAGGTGGCCACGCTTTGGGTTGGCCACAAGACGCTTCAGTGCGAAGAAGTTAACTTACAGGCGCCCGCCACAAATTCCAGATTCCAACTTTCAGCAGTCGTGTTGGCTATTTGCCTAAGCTACAGCAGAGCACTCAGCATTCGTCGTGGTTTCGCGTGCTTCACAGGACAAGCAGCGCAACTGAAACACCAACAAATAATGTGAAACCGAAAGGTGTGTGAGCTTTGAGCAATATTCCGCTCGAAGAGGGAGATGTTGGTGTAGCTGTCAATGAAGGCGGAGCCGTCACGCTGGCCGCGGAGCGCGTCATTGGGTTTCCGGCTCTGAGCGTGAAAATTGGGACAATACTTCCGGATAACTGGTCGGTTGTCGATGTTACCATCGCAACTCCGTCTGGCACCTGTGCGACGTTCACGCAGGCGGCATCACCGTCTGCACTGAAAGTGTAGGTTTCGACGTCGGGAGCGCCTAGAAAAGTGCCAGTTTCCTGGAACCCCGATGCATCCTCCACGAATGTGACTGCGAGGGGAAGCAATGATCAATGCAGGTCACTACAGTGCAGCAAAAATGCAAACCGGTGTAGCTGACTGGCGTCCCTGTTGAGAAAACAATTGGACTAGACACGGCAAAGGTTGGGTAGACACCAACGTCAACATATGTAGTCGCGCCATCTGCGCCGACCCTGCCCACAGAGATCGATCTGGTCGATACCGGCACTACCAAACTGCCAGGAGTAGCGACACCATAGAGAGTTTGTCCGGAAACTTGAGCAAGTCAGAGAGGGCTGGACCGCGCTCATACAAAAATACAGGTACTTATCGCCGATCGATGTAGACAGCAGAAGAGCTGCGGAAGCGGCGAGGGTGTGCATGACGGACAACTGGCGTGGGTTCTGAAGACCAGCTGTATTTATGAACTTCGGAGTAATCTGTCAGGTTATTTCAGGATCTGCATCAGAATAAATGTGAACTTCATCCGACCCCATGTTGCTCCACCCTGCTCCACCTTTGCTTCCGTGAGCTCGGCGTTGGTGCGTGTACAATTAAATACCTCCCTGAAATCGGGACGTCGATTGATTCCCTCAGCGATGGAGAGTTTAGCGTCCAAACCTACACCGTAGACGAAGGCTCTCCCGTTTATCTGTAAAGAGGGTTCCAGAAAGCCTTACCTCTCTCAAGTTGCGCCAGCACCGGGTTGCCTCCTCGACCATTTGGAACTTTCTTTCTGGGATAGTTTTTTGAGACGACTTCCGGGCTTCCAACTGTACCGCACTGGAACTCAGTAATCTGTGCACTTTCTGCTACTTAGTACCCCTATGGACTGGTTCCAGAATATCTGTCATCAGCCTGGCCTTCAGATCGAGAAAGTGTGAGAGAATACGAGACGACCTTGGGCAGAAGTAGAGCTGGGTGCTGAACGCCGACGATGAGTGCAAGAAGAGGGCAACCCACAGGCTTGTTGCTAGGCGACTGGAGTGTTCGCCGTCGGCCATCGGCTGCGCGCTCTTTTCAGTTTTCACCATCAAACTCAGCGCTCACTTCCGACTTTTGAGTCCCGTTCAGAGCTGTTCAGAGCCCAACCTAATCCCGACAGTTCTGGTACCGCCCACGAGGATGTTCTGGATCTCAGAGCACTGAAGCAGAAAAAGCCCTCGTGAAGCCGGAATGCCACTGTGATACTCACTTGCGTTGAGCGCGGATTTGGGATTTGGGAGTCTGAAAACTGAAAGGTATGGAGGGCACTGAGCAGGACGAATATTTGTCCACTGAAGGATGAGGCCTCACCGCTCTCTTTCCATCCAAGGTGCGCAAAATTGACGCTGGAGGATGAATCTGATATATGTGCACGCTTTGCCACCCGACTGGGGTCCCCTGGTGTGGACGCTGCTGGGTAGTACGCTCTCCTTCATTGCAGCTAAGCGTTGTGTCTAGAGCTCCGTTTTAGCAGATTTGATCATGGGATCGGTCCCCGCGAGTCTCTTCCCTTTGCCGGATCTACGCTTGCTGACAATAGTTCAGCGTTCATTGATGATTGCTACTTCACGCTCTCCCACGAATTGGCCCTGCTTCCCTGCATCTGAATTCGGTCGACAACCTTTGACGCGCCTTCTTCGCTCTTGCCTGCTTCATCCGCTCTTTTACCTACACAGATCTTGGATGGTGCTTTCGACCATCGCCTTTAGAGACGTCTATGCCCCTAGTCCCTTCCACAACAGAAGAGCTCTGTCCCTTGTGTCCCCTCTCTCTTCTTCCTGCCTCTGCCTTTTGGAGAAACTAATCCCTCTTCGACCTCCTCGCAAGTGTTTCAACGACGGAAATTACAGGGAAAATAATCTACTAGCCCAGGTCGTTCAATGCCTACTCTGCCGTGCGCCTCGGCCCCTCAATATCCCTTCTTTCTCATCGCCATTTCCTACTTACGCCAAAAAACGAGAAGGAAAAGGGCGAAGGAAATGCACCTTCCCTATGTGTGAGAGAAGCTCGAGCTGCTCTCAGAACTCGTTCAAGATTGCTCATACCGCATCCACATTTGCCCTCGCTACGCCTTGGCCGCCGTCATTTTTTCTTTGCGCGATTCGTCAATAACGGAGTTATCGGCCCCTCGGCCATCTCCGAATTTCCGAATTCCGGTCCACTGTTCGCCCTTTCGCCTTGTAGGTTACAGTTCAGCTACCCTGGTTCAGGACTCTACGTCTCATATGATCTGAAATGAATGAAGTTTCTTTTTCCTCCACCAAATTTGATCTTGACGAGGTCCAAACTTGGCTTGTACAAGTATGACGACCATCATCCCCAGTGAATTCTGCCCTTCGTCTTCCTCCCTTTGTCCGTGACTCGTTCATTTACCACTGCCCCTGATTCCACGCTTCTAAGTATGTCTCTCGAATTCGCTCCTCCTGGCTACGATTAATATCTATAGCTTTTTAGCACAGCAACAGGCCTTTCCCCCAATACAGTGCAACCAAAAAGTCTTCTCGATTTTTCCCCCCGCGTTCCCGAATCGGAGATCAAATGTGAAACATGCCGAGATGGCCGCTATTTGCTCCTTTGGTCGAACCAGGATATTTTGCTGCATTGCTCTGGTTTGGGTTTCACCAAACAAGATTTGGCCCTGATTCCTTTGGAACAGGAACGATGGATGGCTTGAAACTCTTTGTACACCTTGGCCAACGCTCCGATCAATGTGAAACTTGCGGGAAACTCACTTTGTGAACGCAGACCGCGTTCCCAGCCACATTCTCTAAACCCCGGACGGCGATTTCTTTTTGAGTAGATTGAATATTGTCAACCGCTCTAACTTGATCGCCAACGAGCAGGACATGACGAGCAGCACTCATGCCATGAACCGATTCTGCCCTTGACCTGTCTCAAACAGATGTCTCTCCGCGGAATCAAATGTCTAGGAATGCAGTGGAGCCTCACGGGACCCATAAAGCGCGCTCTCTTCCTTTTTATCCCCCTGTCTGACCGACCTCAGTACTAACGACACTCACGTTTTCACAACTTTCGACGACTGTACCCCGGACGAACTTCAACGACTTGCATTGAATTCTGAACGACAGTAGGTCTATCATGATTCCTGTAGTACTGGGAACTAAATAAATATGGCGCAGATGACGCGTTTCAGCTTAACTCTTCTCCTTTTACGAATCGCTACCACAACTTGCGCCTTCCCTATTCAACGACGGGATGGTGGACTCTTGTTATATCCGGGTCCGGGGAAGGGGAGGATATGGCCGGTCGATGGTGAACGAGGGATTACGGCGACCGAGGTATTCCGGTTGGCTACCGGACACAACGATGACACCGAGGGGGGAAGATGGTCGACCGGAGTAACACAACGCCACAGGACAATAGGGCGAGTGTACTATCCAAGCCACCGGAGTGAGGAGGAGAGTGAGGGGAGGATTCCGGTTACGGGGAGACCGGAGTGTAAAACCCAGAAGCAACTACAGAGCGCAGAAGCAACTTAATTATTAAACTGAAGAACAGGAGTGTAGTCTAGGTGTTTATATAGTACAGTACTTGTAATCTGAACATAAGGAGTTATATGAAATCCATGTGGAGATTCCTAACGGGATCACCTCATGTTGTTGAAGAACAAGGAAGTGTGAGAATGGAAGATGTAAAGCATGTGGAAGGAAGTAGAGACCATATGGTACGCACAGGATATACGAGGAACCATTCAGATAAGCTGCATTGCCTTGATAACGCGTCTCCGGGGATTCCGGGGACTCCGGAAACCCGGAGCTCCCGGAATCGCCTGAGAGGTTAGCGACTGTTCCGGAATGATTTCCCGATGGTGAGTTGCACGGATATAATAGTATCCCCCTCTTGGGTTCGGATCCCTAGACGAACATTTCGTAGTAAGGACCGGAGGGACATTGATATGTGGTGTGCATTGCGTTGGAGGTGAATAAATGGAAAAGGAAGTGATTTGCATGAATGAGGAATTTTTTCATGATTTTCTTGCCCTTGATTTTGCCCAGTTGAAATATCTTCGTCGAAACCCGTGATCGGTCACGTGCCAACTATTCACGTGCTGTTCGGTTCCGTTTGTTGATTCCAATCTTGTCTCCGAACCACCACCACCACCGAACTCCTTCAACCATCTCTATGTCCTCTACCCACCACAACCCATCTGGAAGTGAAGGAGGAAGTGGGAAGGAACGAGGAGGGTCACCGGAGCGTGAGGGATCGCGTAGGGAGCAAAGTGAGGATACGGAGACCCGCCGCTTACTTGCGGAAGCAGCGCGTGCTGATGAGGCGGCCGCGCTGGAATTCGCGGACCTCATGAACAGCGCCGACATAGCGATTGCTGAACAGCGGGCGTGGGCGAAGGAGTTGAAGGCCAAGGAGAAGGCACTGGATAGGGCGGAGAGAAAAGGAAAAGCAACCAAGCGTCCGGAGGGAAGCGAGAGGAAGCGCAAGCGCGTGGAGCGTGTCGAGAGCGACTCCGACGTCATTATGGTGGTTTCCGAGCCAACGGGAAGTCGCCCGCTCATCCGGAGACCCATCGGTGAAGGTGAGTACATCCTAACCGGTGGAAAATGTATTCCGGTTGATGTTACAACCTTCAGCTTGCGATGAGTGCACTCGGCGAGACGAGCACTGCTACCCGCAGCGCGAGGGGGGACCATTTTCGACTTGTGGGCGCTGTGCTGAAAGGCGCATTGCCTGCTCGTTGAACGCAGACGTTCCCCGGGCCAAACGCGTGCGGAAAGACGCGTCCGATCGCAAGGGTCGTTCCCGGAGTCGGGGGAGGTCGACTGCAGTGAAGAAGACTCGATCCCAACCAATTCGCCAGCGACCGGAAAGGAAGGGGACACCATCGCTGCCCTTGGAAGGCATTCCGGGCCCGTCTCGCCATCAACTCCGGCTCCGGACTCCGTCGCTGGAACGGCGGTCAATGCAGAGCGAGTTGAGGGAACTCCGGAGTGATTTGGGCGAGGCCGTCCGACGTGCTGAGGACGCTGACCGTCGTGCTGATGATGCCGATCTTCGTATTGAAGCGTTGGAACGTTCGATGGCTGATCTTCGGAGCGAAGTCCTGCAGTTGACGCAGAAGGAGGATGGGGATAAAGAGGAAGGTGGAAATGGAAAAGAAATGGAGCATTGATATAATTGGAATTGATGTATATTTTTTCTTGATTTTTTGCGAAATTGCATAAGTCCGTTTTGACGACAAAGATTCCGGAGTGATGATGAGCGAACCGGAATACACCGGAAAACACACCGGAGTGAACCGGAGTCTAAGTTTCCGGCCCAGGTTTGTCCGGATAGCGACGGTGGAAGTTTTCAATGTGATCTGCTGCGTTAAGATCGCTTGGTCGTACCCAGGAATATTGCTCGTCCGTGTTCTCATAACCCAACCACTCAACTTTGTAGAATAGGGGCTTCTTGAACCGCTTATCAAGCTTCGAATCGACGATTTGCTTGATTTCGAAGTGCTCATCGCCCTTGTCATCTATTTCCACTGCCACCGGAGGAAGTTCTTCACGTCCGGGGAAAGGATTGGGATGATGGGGTTCAAGTTGAGAAACGTGGAATACTGGATGAACTTGGGAAAGGGATTTGGGTAGTTTGATCTGGTAAGACGCCGCAGATGGTTTTCCGATTACTTCGTATGGTCCAACATAAGTCTCAGTGAACTTCCGAGTTGGCCTCGTAGTGCTGAGGTACTTGGTCGTCACGAAAACTTGGTCTCCGACTTTAATCTCCGGATCCGGAGACCGGACTCTGTCTCCGGTCTCCTTGTATCGCTCCTGGGCGCCCTTGAGCGACTCCCGGAGGAATTCATGAAGATCCTGGAGGTTAACGACAAAGTCTCGGGCGTAGGTGTTGGCTACGTCCAACTCCGGATTGATGGTGATAGACGGATTGTAACCTTTGTTGGCGAAGAATGGAGAAATTCCGGTAGATGCATTCGGAGCGTTATTGAGAGCGAACTCGCAAAGCGGAAGGAGTTGGTCCCAATCATCCTGCTGATACGAGCAGAAAATCCGAATATATTGCTCAACGGTTTGGTTCATGCGTTCGGTTTGACCGTCCGCTGATGGATGATAACCGGAGGTATAGTGCATCTCCATGTTGAGAAGTTCTCCGAGTGACCGGAAGAAAGAGGAAACGAATTCCTTGCCCCGGTCGCTAGTGACATGCGACGGAACACCGTGCTTGGAAAAGACGTGAATGAGGAAGAGTTTGGCGAGGCGTTCGGAAGTGATGGTGACATCGCAGGGTATAAGGATTACCTGCTTTGACGCCCGATCAACGATTACCAGAATCGCATCGTATTCGCCGGAAAGTGGAAGTTTTTCAATGAAGTCCATGGATATCGAATGCCAAGGACGAAGAGGAACAGGAAGGGGTCTGAGAAGGCCGTAGGGCTTATGCCTTGGAGCCTTGTTGCGCCGACAGGTGATACATGACTTGCAGTAATCCCGAACGAACGACCGGAGTTCGGGCCAGTTGTATTCCCGACGTACCGCCGCAAGGGTTCTGTTCTGCCCGAAGTGACCGGAAAGAATGTGATCATGCGCGTATTGCATAACACGTATCTGGAGTGCATCTGGTGCCTCACCGGGGACTTGCGGAACCCAAATGCGATTGTCGTACCGGAGCATACCGGAGTCATCTGTAGACCAGCGCTTGGATGTACCGGAGGAAGCGGCCTTGAGGCCTGCAATTCCAGTGGGGTCGGTGTGGATGTGAGTCTTGATATCGGAATGAAGCTGTCCAACATCCATAACCACCGATGCTCGAAGAACTACGTCTTCAAGGAGGGTTGCCCGGAGTGACGCCTCGAGCTGATCTTGCGAGAAAATAGGACGAAAGTTGTGAGGATTTAGCTGACCATAGTGCTTATCCCCCTCTTTTGGGTAGACGTCCCATCGTCTAGTAAGTGCATCGGGCTTTCCTCCGAGTTTTCCGGGCCGGAACCGGATTACCATGTTGAAATGGCAGAGGTACTCCGCCCACCGGACCTGGCGTCGCGTGAGTATCTTACTCGTCGCGAAGTATTCCAGGTTCTTGTGGTCGGTGACAACATCAACTGGGAACTCCGGTCCTTCCAGATAGTGACGCCACTGCTTAAAAGCGTCAAAAATGGCCAGGAGTTCCTTGTCATGTGTGTCGTAGTTAAGTTCCGCAGCCACTAGAGTGCGCGAACGGAACGAAACGGGGTGGAGATCACCATCGTCGCCAATAATTGACAAAATGGAGGCGATGGCATAGTCCGAAGCGTCGGTCTCGACGGTAATCTGTCGACCGGGTATCCAGTGAGACAGAACCGGAGCCTCTTCGAACTTCCGCTTGAGAGTGTCGAAAGCGAGTTGACAATCACTGGTCCAGTCCCATCGGAGTGTTTTCCGGGTGAGACGTGTGAGTGGAATAGTGATGTCGGAGTAATGGTAGATGAACCGCCGATAGAAATTACAGAAACCAAGAAAAGACTGTACGTCTTTTACTTTCCGAGGAGTAGGCCATTCCGCTACCGCGGCGATTTTTTCCGGGGACATACGGAATCCGTCCGGAGACAGAATGTACCCGAGATATTCGCAAGTAGTCACGGAGAACTCACACTTGGGGAGTTTGCAGAATAGGTTATGCTGTTGTAAGCGCCGCAACACTTCCTTCACATGATTTTCGTGCTGCGATGGATCGTCGGAGTAGATCAGGATGTCGTCCAGATATACGATGACGGTTACATCGAGCAAGTCGGCGAAAATCGTGTTGAGGAATCGTTGGAAGGCAGCAGGCGCATTGGACAGTCCCTCTGGGACAACCTTGAACTCATATGAGCCATAGCGGGTTCGGAAAGCGGTTTTCCACTCGTCTCCGGGAGCAATCCGGAGCAAGTGATATGCGTGCCGGAGATCGAGTTTGGTGTAAATTCGAGCCCGTCCAGGGGCGTCGAGTAAGTCGGCGATGAGGGGAAGCGGATACTTGTCTTTCTTTGTAATCCGGTTCAACCCTCGGTAGTCTACGCACAACCGGAGACTGCCATCCTTCTTCTTGGCGAACAGAATTGGAGCCCCGTGACTCGAAGAAGAAGGATAGATAAATCCAGCCTTCAAATTCTCGTCGATGTATTTTCGGAGCGCTGTTAACTCAGCCTCGGAGAGGGAGTATACATGGCCAATAGGAGGGAGTTCACCGTCGATTGTCTCGATCTTGAGATCGAACTCTCGATGAGGAGGAAGCGAGAATGCTTCCGACTCCGAGAAGACGTCGGCGAATTCGTGATAGGATTCAGGCAGTCCAGTTAGGTCCGGAGCAGCGGTCGAGACTCCCCGGAGCGAGACATCGTCCGGAGGTGTTGCGCGCAAGGTATACTGAACGGTATCCTTGTCTTTAAGCAACACTCGATACGCAGCAGCGGATACCAAAGACACTGGCGGAGGAGTAATGAATGGACGAGGCGTAGTCGCCTCGGGGATATCCATTGAAGGATCTAGAGTACTCCGGTCAAGACCGGAGTTTGCTGGCGCTATTCCAGCACTATCCATAGAAGGATCGAGACTATCCATAGAAGGACCGGGAACCGGAGTAGTCAGCCCGATCGGTATAGGCACTGCGGAGGGATAAACCTCTTCCGGAGTAGCCTCGTCCGTAACCGGAGCTACCGAAACAGAATCCAGCATTTTTGCCGGAGGTGTCGACAGGGATGGACCAGAGGGAGTAGGTCTGAATGAGATAGAGGCCCGCATCCAGTCAATCAACGGATTGAAGCGGTGGAGCCAATTGTATCCAAGAACCATTTCACAAGGAGAATCCAGACGGGTGACGTAGAAGTCCTGCGAAAGGACTTCTCCGGTAGGAAACCGAATCAATAGATGCAGTTTCCGGTTGATTATTGATGATGAGCCGTCGAGGTACCGGAGTTTTACTGGGGGCACTGAGTACGGGATAAAGCCATTTGATTCCACAAATTTTCTAGATATAAAACAATGAGAAGAACCAGAGTCAATAAGCGCACATATCAGGGAGTTGAATCCCGCAGCAATTCGTGATACACTGGACGGCGGAATGGTTGAACATTCCTCCGTGCCAGACAGAGAGGATTTAGATAATATGAGGGATGGGGCAAGGTCAACGTAAAGGGCATTAGAGGAAAGAGCGGACGCGTTGAGACGCACCTCAGGGAGATCCCCGGAGTCAACGCAACCCGGATGGGGATCGGAGGTATAATCCGGATTGCTAATCAATTTTTTGACGACTCCGGAGTGGACGCATCTCCCTGCGGGGGCGTTCCAGCCTGAGCGGAGCGACCGCTGGCTTTCTCTGGCCGCTTCTTGCAATCCTCGGCCGTATGACCTTGGCCTCCGCAGTACATGCAGAGGTTGTTCTTGCGACGACGTTCACGTTCCGCCTCCTTGATTTTACCATCGGCGCCCAGCTTGTCAGCATAGGGCTTCGAGGGGCCAGCCTGCTTGTTGGCTTGGCCACCCTTACCTCCGGCTCCGGGACGATTCCCGGGGTTGGAGTAGGGAGGAGGAGCGGTCGAGTTCCCAGGCGGTTTGGTATTGTTTCCGCCCTTTTGTTTCTCCTTCTGCTTGCCGGAAGCTTTACCGGTGCGGTCTCCGGTGTTGTCCGGAGGACCGGAACGATTACCGGAACGACCAGCAGCAGCCTGCTCTAGTTCCCGCTCGCGCTGCTTCTCTGCCTCTCGTCGATGATACCAGGCATCGATATTCCGGGCCACCATCTTCACCCCCAAGAGGGTGTTGTTGTGGGTGTGCCGGACCATCTCGTCCTTGATGCGACGGGGAAGGCCTTCGTAGAACTGATGCCGGAGAGCAGCGTCACCCCAGTCCGTGAGACTGGCCAGGGTGTCGAAGGCGAGAACGTAAGTTGCGATCCGATCGCCATTTTTCATGCGACAAAGACGGATGCGATCCTCCGCATCACCAACCGGATCATGGGGTCCGAAGTTGATGGAAAGTTCCTCGATGAAGCGAACGAAATTATTATCCCACGCCGGGACTTTGGTATTGTATAAGTTCGGCGTGAACCACTGCTGAGCGATGCCGCGGAGATAAGATATAATGAAATAAATCTTATCGTCGTCGGTGGGGAAATCTTGGGTACGCTCGGCAAAGTGAAGATAACATTGGGCGAGGAAGGAAGGCAATTTGTCCGGATCGGAACCATCAAAGGTGTCAGGGTTCCTGAGATTAGATTTGGTGGAACGAGGAGCTCCGGCATTCCGGGCCCAAGTTGTCATAACCTGGGAGAATTGCTGGAGGGTATCCCTCATGAGCTGATTATCTCCATCAGGAGTGCGGGAGCGACGACGGGGCAGACCGCCGCCACCACCACCGCCTCCACCACCACCGCCAGGAGGAGAGCCACCTCCGGGAGGAGAACCACCAGGGCGTCTGGGGAATCCTCGACCGGGGGGCCTTCCTCTGCTGGGAGAACGTCTTCCATGACTGGAAGGCGAGTCACCACCACCGCCTCCACCACCACCAGGTGCCGGAGCGGAACGGGAGCGGGATGCCTGTTGACCGGAGTGGTGGGAACGACTACGGGATCTTTGACGAGATCCAGCGCCGATTGGAGAACGTGCTGGTTCTCCACCCGTCTCTTCCGGTATGACGCTCGGAGCTGCCTGGTAAATAGGAGCAAATCCCAATCCCGGAGTTGCCGGAATCGGAGAATCATCGAACGCGGGCGTGAGAGGTGTGATCGGATGACGTGATGGGGTTGTGGGAGGAATGACAGTTCCAGGAACGTTGACTGGGTTTGTTGCCACAGGTGGCAAGGAACGGCGTACCGTTACTCCGAAAGGGACCGGAGTCGAACGCGTTCCGCTGGGTCGCAAACCAGGATTGGCCATTAGTCGAGCGGGAGAGGGTAAGGGAACCATGTTGCTGTAGAGCCGTGATTTGCGACGATCAGGGTCGTCAGGTTGGTCGTCGTAATGAGACATGTCGTAGGATTGATTGATTTTGAGTAGCGTGGATAGGTGAGTTTAATAATACTGTTATATCCGGGTCCGGGGAAGGGGAGGATATGGCCGGTCGATGGTGAACGAGGGATTACGGCGACCGAGGTATTCCGGTTGGCTACCGGACACAACGATGACACCGAGGGGGGAAGATGGTCGACCGGAGTAACACAACGCCACAGGACAATAGGGCGAGTGTACTATCCAAGCCACCGGAGTGAGGAGGAGAGTGAGGGGAGGATTCCGGTTACGGGGAGACCGGAGTGTAAAACCCAGAAGCAACTACAGAGCGCAGAAGCAACTTAATTATTAAACTGAAGAACAGGAGTGTAGTCTAGGTGTTTATATAGTACAGTACTTGTAATCTGAACATAAGGAGTTATATGAAATCCATGTGGAGATTCCTAATGGGATCACCTCATGTTGTTGAAGAACAAGGAAGTGTGAGAATGGAAGATGTAAAGCATGTGGAAGGAAGTAGAGACCATATGGTACGCACAGGATATACGAGGAACCATTCAGATAAGCTGCATTGCCTTGATAACGCGTCTCCGGGGATTCCGGGGACTCCGGAAACCCGGAGCTCCCGGAATCGCCTGAGAGGTTAGCGACTGTTCCGGAATGATTTCCCGATGGTGAGTTGCACGGATATAATAACTCTTTAACGCCGTAGGCAACCTTCTTGACCCCACTCCCACGACCAGTTCAGCGGCCACAGCAAGCGCATGCTCCACCTGCCTCTCTGTCGAAGGCGCGCTCAATGCCCTAGGCGCAGGAGACGTTGTACCAGCTATCCTCGGCGGGAACTCGAACAGGGATGACCAGTCTTCTGCCTCCCCTTCCACCACACTGGCCCCAGGCCCTTCTTCGCCCGCGACAAGCAGTACCCCAGTCCCTACGAGCTCCCATTGCACTGATTGCGTTTCGGGTGATTCCATCATCGATGCTGTCGGCGCAGGCAGCATTGTGTCTGCTGCTGAGGGCCTCATATTTGGCAACAACGGCGATGGCGTATCTTTGACTATGAATGGCGTTGCGACAGCCTCCCCTTCCCCTCCGCCTCCCACGCCCTCTGCTGCCCACGATACCTCCTCGCCGTCATCAAGCTCGTATAATCTGCAGACTTTCTCCGCCCCCGCAGCGACCACGAGCCATTGCGCGGACTGCATCTCTGTGAACGGCATCCTCAATGATATCGGTGCTGGTGGCATCGTTCCCGCCGCGGAGAGTCTGATTTTTGGCAATGGGGATGGCCCATCGTCTCTGTTATATCCATGCAACCACACCCCTGGACATTGGTCTTCGTCACCCAAGACCACTCCGGTCCTCTACGGGCACTCCGGTTCACTCCGGTGTTTCCGGAGTCAACCGGAAACCCGGAGCCAACCGGAAACTGGGTATTAGTATTTGAATGATTTCTCGCGGTCTGTCGTGGCTGGTATCAAGTGGTAACAACCTCTCCACATGTTCCCTCTTGCCTTCCATCGCCTCATGGCAGATTTCATCACCTCATGTTTCATTTCCCAAGATCAATACTGATACAGGTCGAACTTCTCTTACCGCTTATGGACTTCCTATTCTTTCAACCATATGCTCGTTCCACATGTTACTCCTTATCTCCTTTACACTAAATTAGGATCCTACACTATTTAATCAGCTAGCATACTCCCTGTTCTTCAGTAGTTTAATAAACGTCACTTCCCCCCTTCCGGAGTGGTGCCAGTCGCTCCTCTCTTCCCCCACAACCCTTCCTCTTCCTCTAGACGATACCTGGCAGTACACGCTCACCCTGCACCTCAGTGGTGTTGTGTCAAGCAGCTCCGCCGATCCTCTCTGTCGACTCCGGTTACTCCGGCCTACTCTCCGGCACCCCGGTTATTCCGGAGTACCTTGTACGACTCCGGCCGACTGTTCCACTATCCCTTAACCCCGCGGCTCAGCATGTAACAGTATTAAACTACTCACCTGTTCAGGTCTCGTAGTTCTGCATCAGCATGTCAACAAATTACCTCTTGCGCTCTTGGCCATCCCCTCGTTCTGCTAGTCGGGGAAGTCTTGCCTCATACGTCGTTATGTTGCACGATTCTTCTACTTCACCGACACCCCAGCACGAGGCTGCGACTAAAACTTCCCTATCCGGTGAAGCTTCGGTAACGCATCGTGGGTTGTTTCCCATGGCGGCGGCATCAATTCCCATGGGGACCTTCCATGTGGGACCGCCTCAGGACGACATCGCGGTGTATCCCGGCACACCTTCTCCACCGGTATCCGCGACGCCTCCCAGTTCGGGGTCGTC